>CAMZMU010000085.1:125900246-126167421 GCA_947311845.1 Poa pratensis | reverse complement strand
GTCAGTTCCTGTTTTCTGTTGTTTTTGATTTCAGAAAAATTGTTCTGTAAATATCCTCGGAATTGGACGAAACAAAAGTTGTCCTATTTTTCTGTCACGTACACGGAGTCCGAAGGAGAAACGAAGACGGGCACCGAGGCGCTCTCACGACGTGGCGGCGCGGCCCCCTTCTGGTCGTGCCCATGACGTGGTGAGGGCCCCATGGGTGCCCACCAATGTAGCCCCTTCGCCTATATATTCTTCTGTTCGGGAAAACCCTAGACCCCGAGTCATATTCCACGAAAAGTTCCAGAGCCGCCGCTGCCGTCAACCCTAAACTCGGGAGGGTTATGAAGCTCTTCCCGGCACCCTGTCGGGAGGGGAATCATCACCGGAGGGCTCTACATCGCCATGCCTGCCTCCGGAGTGATGCGTGAGTAGTTCATCCTTGGACTATGGGTCCATAGCAGTAGCTAGATGGTTGTCTTCTCCTCTTGTGCCATCTTGTTTAGATCTTGTGAGCTGCCTATCATGATCAAGATCATATTATTGTAATGCTACATGTTGTGTTTGCTGGCATCCGATCAATATTGAGTACTATGTCAAGATTGATTATTGATTTATCATATATGTTATTTATAATCTTGCATGCTCTCCGCTACTAGTAGATGCTCTGGCCAAGTTGATGCTTGTAACTCCAAGAGGGAGTATTTATGCTAGATAGTGGGTTTAGTCTCCATTTAATATGGGGGAGTGACAGCAACCTTTAAGGTTGTGGATGTGATGTTGCCACTAGGGGTAAAAAATCGATGCTTTGTCTAAGGATAATTGTATTGCTTAAATTATGCACTTTACTTAATGCAATGATCCGTTGCTTGCAACCTAATACCAACGGGGGACACGGATGTTAATCTGAAGGTGGATCATTAGTCATAGATGCAGTTGGATTACGGTATATGTATCATGTTGTAATGCCTAAGTAAATCTCATAGTAGTCATCATGACTTGTACATGCATTGTTATGCACTTCTCTATTTTGTCAATTGCCCGGCTGTAATTTGTTTACCCAACATGTCAGTTATTTATTATGGAGAAACACCACTAGTGAACTGTGGACCCCGGTCCATTCTTTACACTGATAATACAACCTACTGCAAACACTGTTTCCTTTCTTCTCTGCAAACAAACATCATTTTCCACACTATGCGTCTAATCCTTTGTTTTCAACAAGCTAGTGAGATTGACACCCTCACTGTTAAGTTGGGGCAAAGTATTTTGGTTCTGTTGTGTGCAGGTTCCACGTTGCTGCTGATTCCCTGGTGGTGCTCCCTGCCATATTCAGCCACCAACAACCTTCAAAGGTTCCTTGATCTCCTACTGGTTCGATTAAACCTTGGTTTCATACTGAGTGAAAACTTGCTGCTGCACTCATCATACCTTCCTCTTGGGGTTCCCAACGAACGTGTGTCTTTCACGTCATCAAGTACTTTTTCTGGCGCCGTTGCCGGGGAGGTTGATGTCTACACACGCTTCTATTCTTGTAGACAGTGTTGGGCCTCCAAGAGCAGAGGTTTGTAGAACAGCAACAAGTTTCACTTAAGTGAATCACCCAAGGTTTATCGAACTCAGGGAGGTAGAGGTCAAAGATATCCCCTCAAGCAACCCTGCAATTAAGATACAAGAAGTCTCTTGTGTCCCCAACACACCTAATACACTTGTCAGGTGTATAGGTGCACTAGTTCGGCGAAGAGATAGTGAAATACAAGTAATATGGATGATTATAAGTAGTAATTGCAATCTGAAATAAAAATGACAGCAAGCAAACATGTAGCAGAACTTGTTGTAAACGGTGTTTCAATGCTTAGAAACAAGGCCTAGGGATCGTACTTTCACTAGTGGACACTCTCAACAATGACATCTTAATTATATAAATATATCTCTTCACTATGCTACTCTGAACCACACTCCGGTTGGATAACGAACACCAATTCATTACGTAGGGCTGCAAAAGCACACCTCAAAGTCTGAGTAAACAAACACCACAATTCCATGGAGACCTCCAACTCAAATTATAACTCATGATAAGTATTTATGCAAACTTTAGCCTAAGAGCCACACACGGTGCGCACACTATCATGTTCACACCGTGGGACAAGGTGACTCCGGAGATCACATTAATAAAATCACTTGAGTAGCATAATAGATGAATAGTAACATCTACTTATTCAACTAGATTACAAGCTCATGATCACATAAAGATCACACCATGGGAGAGAGAGATAAACCACATAGCTACCGGTAGAGCCCTCAGCCTCGGGGGAGAACTACTCCCTCCTCATCATGGGAGGCAGCAACGGCGATGAAGATGGCGGTGGAGTCGATGGAGATGGCTCCGGGGGCAATTCCCCGTCCCGGCAAGGTACCGGAACAGAGACTTCTGTCCCCCGAAACTTGTTCTGGATGGCGGCGACGCTGCGGACCTCTTCGTGGAATATGACTCATTTTTTAGGGTTTTCGCGTCGGGGGCAATATATAGGCGAAAGGACGATGGTCGGTTGGGACCCGAGGGCTCCTCACCATGTGGCGGCGCGGCCCAGGCCGACCCGCGCCATGGCATGGTGAGGGCGGCCACGGCCCTCCTCCTTCTCCCTTTGGACTCTGTGTACGTGTCGGGAAAATAGGGACTTTGGCTTTTGTTTCGTCCAATTCCGAGAATATTTCCAGAACAACTTTTCTGAAACCAAAACAGCAGAAAACAGGAACTGACACTGTGGCATCTTGTTAATAGGTTAGTCCCATAAAATGCATAAAAATGATATAAAGTGTATATAAAACATGTAGCAATTGACATAATATAAGCATGGAACATCAGAAATTATGGATACGTTTGAGACGTATCAGAGGTCAAGCCTTCTGCAAGGGGAGTCTCTCACTTCCAATCTCTTTACTTTGTTATTGTCTTGCTTAGTTTATTTTTACTTTGTCTTGTTTGCTTCTTTTTATCAAGAACACAAAAAAAATTAGTTACTTGCATTTATTTTTATATTTCGGTTTTGCTTTAATTCTGCTAAAATGAGTACTCCTGAGAACACCAAGTTGTGTGACTTCACTAGCACAAATAATAATGATTTCATATGCACTCCTATTTCTCCACCTGCTTCTAAAGCAGACGTTTATGAAATTAAATCTGCTCTATTAAATCTTGTTATGAAAGAGCATTTTTCTGGTGTTAGTACTGATGATGCTGCTGCTCACCTTAATAATTTTGTTGAACTTTGTGAGATGCAAAAGTATAAGGATATAGATGGAGATATTATTAAACTGAAATTGTTTCCAAATAATGTTCCTTTAACTTCATTGGTTGCCCAAGAAGAGCATACTGATGTGAACTTCATTAAAAACAATAAGAAAGGTATGGAACACTTCCCTAGAAAGAGAATGAAGCTAACTTTTGATTCTATTATTAGAACAAATTATTCTGTTGATGCTTCTTCACTTGGAAACACTTGATTTTCACTTTCTGCGCCTAGCTGAAAGGCGTTAAAGATAAGCGCTTATGGGAGACAACCCATTGTTTTATTTCTGTAATTTTTCTTTTATTTGAATCAAGGAGCTTACTTACTTCTGTAACAACTCCTTTGTATCTTTATTTTATCGCATTGTTGTGCCAAGTAAAGTCTCTATTAGAAAGTTGATGCTAGATTTGGATTTCTGCGCAGTGACAGATTTTTGTTGTCCACCATTTTGAGCTTTATAAATTCCAGAAAAATTCTGAACAAATTCATGCGTGATCCTCAGATATGTACGCAACTTTCATTAGTTTTGGGTTTTCTGATCTGAGCAACTTAAGTGCCTCGAAAAAATTCGTCTTTACGGACAGTTCTGTTTTTGACAGATTCTGCCTTTTATTTTGCATTCTCTCTTTTACTATCGCCGGTTTTGAAGCTCTTTCCGACACCCTGCCAGAGAGGGGAATCATCACCGGAGGGCTCTACATCGACATGCCTGCCTCCGGAGTGATGCGTTAGTAGTTCATCCTTGGACTATGGGTCCATAGCAGTAGTTAGATAGTTGTCTTCTCCTCTTGTGCCATCATGTTTAGATCTTGTGAGCTGCCTATCATGATAAAGATCATATTATTGTAATGCTACATGGTGTGTTTGCTGGGATCCGATGAATATTGAGTACTATGTCAAGATTGATTATTGGTTTATCATATATGTTATTTATGATCTTGCATGCTCTCCGTTACTAGTAGATGCTCTGGTCAAGTTGATGCTTGTAACTCCAAGGGAGTATTTATGCTAGATAGTGGGTTCAGCCTCCATTTAATATGGGGGAGTGACTGCAATCTCTAAGGTTGTGGATGTGATGTTGCCACTAGGGAAAACAACGATGCTTTGTCTACGGATAATTGTATTGCTTACATTATGCACTTTACTTAATGCAATGATCTATTGCTTGCAACCTAATACCAACGGGGGACACGGATGTTAACCTGAAGGTGGATCATTAATCATAGATGCAGTTGGATTACCGTCTATGTATCATGCTGTAATGCCCAAGTAAATCTTATAGTAGTCATCATGACTTGTACATGCATTGTTATGCACTTCTCTATTTTGTCAATTGCCCAGCTGTAATTTGTTTACCCAGCATGTCAGTTATTTATTATGGAGAGACCCCACTAGTGAACTGTGGACTCCGGTCCATTCTTTTACACTGATAATACAACCTACTGCAAACATTGTTTCCATTCATTCTCTGCAAACAACATCATTTTCCACACTATACGTCTAATTCTTTGTTTTCAGCAAGCCAGTGAGATTGACACCCTTACTAATAAGTTGGGGCAAAGTATTTTGGTTGTGTTGTGTGCAGGTTCTACGTTGCTGTTGAGTCCCTGGTGGTGCGTCCTGCCATATTCAGCCACCAACAACCTTCATAGGTTCCTTGAGATCTCCTACTGGTTCGATTAAACATTGGTTTCATACTGAGGGAAAACTTGATGTTGCACTCATCATACCTTCCTCTTGGGGTTCCCAACGAACGTGTGTATTTCACGTCATCACCAGCCATGGGCCGGCGCCCTACCCGTGTGTGGGCCCCTCGGGTGCCTCCAGCCGCCGCCCTTTTGCCTATATATTCCCCCGAAGCGAAAACCCTAAACATCCGAGCCTCCATCCACGAAAAGTTCCAGAGCCGCCGTCGTCATCAACCCTAGCTCGGGAGGGTCCAGAACCTCTTCCCGGCACCCTGCCGAAGAGGGGAATCATCACCGGAGGGCTCTACATCATCATGCCCGCCTCCGGAGTGATGCGTGAGTAGTTCATCCTTGGACTACGGGTCCATAGCAGTAGCTAGATGGTTGTCTCTCCTCCTTGTGCCATCATGTTTAGATCTTGTGAGCTGGCTAACATGATCAAGATCATCTTATTGTAATGCTATATGTTGTGTTTGCTGGGATCCGATGAATATTGAATATTATGTCAAGTTGATTATCAATATATCTCATATGTTATTTATGTCTTGCATGCTTTCCGTTACTAGTGGATACTTTGGCCAAGTAGATGCTTGTAACTCGAAGAGAGAAGAGAGGAATAACAAAGAAGAACTCAACAAATGGAACTCCAAGATCTAGATCCAAAGGGTTCCCCTCACTTAGAGGAGAGATGAATTGGTGGAAATGTAGATCTAGATCTCCTCTCACTTTTCCCTCAAAGATATGCAAGAATCATGGGAGGGATTGAGAGGGGACAAGCTTTTCCAAGGTCAAACAATGGAGGAGAGAGAGGGAAAAACGAGCTACCCAAGGTTGAAGAAGGGGAGGGGTATTTTTAGCCCCTCCCACCGAAATAGCCGTTGCAGTCTCACTTAGGCCGGAACTTCCGGTCCTGGGGCCGGAACTTCCGGCCGGGAACTTCCGGACCCCAGAAAAGCGACTAAAAAATGGTTCTGTACTCGGCCGAAACTTTGGCCGGAAATTTGGCTGGAACTTCCGGATGGCCGGAATTTCCGGCCAAATCCGAACTTCCGCCCCTCAGAAAACTGCAGAGAAACACTGAACACGAAAACGAAGATATCTTGATCATCCGGACTCCGTTTTCGATGTTCTCGGGCTCGTTGGAGTCGCAACGAAGAGCTTTACAAGATCATGCAGAGAAACATCATAGTCCAACAATGGAAGATAAAACCAAATGGAGAAAGGTAAAACCTCTCTAAAAAGGAATAACCGGCAAACCTCCAAAACCGAAAACGCAACAAGTTTTCCATACGAAATTCGTTTTCGGTGAACTTGGGCTTGTCGTGAAGATCACAACAAGCACCAAAACCCAACAAGGAGAAAACCAATAAGAACCAATAAAGATGATATGGCAAGTATGCAAAGGTTTGGGCTCTCCACAAAGATGCGATCAAGTTACTCACTTGAGAGCCCCTCTTGATAGTACATTGTTTATCCTATAACCCGGTTTCTCACTAACAACATGAGACCGGTAAAATAGAAAACCTATCAAGATCATGCCTTTGCCTTGTGCATACCACTTGAGCTCGATGATGACGATCTTGACACTCTCAAGTTGAAGCACCTTTCTTGATTGTGCTTGCTAGCACATGCTTGATGAAGACTTCTCCAAATGCTCCCCCATACTCCATTATGGGAGGGCCTCGCTAAGCTCCATCTTCATGTCTCCTTTGCAAGCCTTAATCAAATGATATCTTCCGAGATGCATCATATTGAGCTTGCACTTCATCTTCTTCTTTTGATATGTATGACGGCTTGGAGGTAAACATGATTGTTCACTCAATCTTCTTTTCCAAGCCATACTTGCAATATGCTCCACTCTACACATGGATCATTCTTCATATAAACCCTTGAAGAGAGCATTGATCATCATGTAGTCTTCTAGAGTTCAACACATGAACTCCTATGGACAAGATCTATAAGAATATCTCAATGTAAACATTAGTCCATAAGGATTGTCATTAATTACAAAAACCACGCATGGGGCAACCATGCACTTTCAGTCTCCCAACGGGCGTGTACTTTACACGCATCATCTTCCTGGTCGACGTCTCCCTTCACGCGTAGCTCGTCGGCGTCTCCGTACACCCGCTCGACGTCGCTGCGTGTTCCAAAGCAGGAGCCCGGCTCCCGTGCCCTCATCATTAGTAATGGCTCCCGCTCCGCCGCACGTCGCCCCCCGAAGAAGGTGAAGAAGGTGAAGACGGAGGCGCATGCTAGGTCGACGCTTGAGGAGCTACAAGCGGCGCAGCTCCAGCTCGCCAACCCCCCATGACTCCGAAGGCATCGCCTCCACGATCGAGGCGTCGAAGAACGACATCCCCCGATGCCGCTTCCGAAGGCCTGTCCGTGGTCGTTCGTCGACCACGCTACATTCACCGGGACGACGCTGTTCGACCTGAGCGGCGACGACGCCGGTGGAGGCTTCTGTCCTGGCGCGAACGACGACGAGGCAGGGCCCAACGGCGGCGAGTGGGGAGAGGTCGTGCAAAGGCGTCGTTTGGACCGGACGCCCTCCAAAGCGGTCATTCCGGCGCAAATCTGGACGCGTTTTGGGGAGCTAGAGTGGAGTTGCTCTAAATAGATACAAAATTTGTTACATAAACTTGAAATTAGGGCTCTTTTGAGCCTTTTCTTTAAAAAAACTTTAGCTGGTTGTTGGCTGTTTCCCCGGCCCGAGGCCTTTCCCACGGATTCACACCATATTTCATAAATATTGAGGGGAGGTCTCTCGAATCCGGGGATATTTAAAAATTCAAAAGCTATATTTATAAAATTTTAAAACAATGCAATTCTTTTTGGATGTTCTCACAACATGCGGAATCTCAATTAGAAATCGTTTGTAAAGCTACACAAAAAGGGAAAAATGACAAATGTACATGTCTAAGTAAAACAAATATACATTTTCAAAGCTCTAAAATACTTATAAATGTTCCTTCCGTTTCCGAATGTAAGTTTTTCTAGACTTCTTCTACACACATTAACTAGACATATTTTGGTGCAAGATTTATGTGAACTTTGCACTAAACATGTTTAGATACATGTGTGAAAAAAAAAACTAGAAAGGCTTTTATTTAATAACGGAGGGAGTATTTTTTTACAAAAACAAAACAATAGGATCAATGGATCTGGAGAGTGAAAATGGCTCAAAACAAAAACAACGTGGTACGGAAGAAAAGGTGCTGACAAGTGGTGCAAGTGGCGGCTCAAAACAAAAACAGCGTGGTAGGGAATAAAAGGTGATGCATGCCAACCCCAGGAAGGTTGTCGCCTACCTTCAAACGCTGGTTAGAGATAGGATGAGATGTACAGTACATGCACACCCACGTGATTACAGTCCGTCGTGTCCCAGCGTGGAAGTGGAACAACTTCAATCTACGAAGTATATATATCAATCCATATATCAAAGTTCACCGTTTCAACCCCCACCGAAACGGCCATGTCACCCGCTTTTCTCTCGGCCGTCGGATCGGCGATCAGCGGCCCACGGTCGTAGATAATCGCACTTCTACAGTGCTGCTCGGAGGGACCGGTTTGTAAATTGCAAAAAGATTAGGGGCCTACGTGAAAAAATCTCTTTCATCCCTCCCCGCGCGCGGCCGCGCTCGCCGGCGCCGCCGACGCCTGCCGCCGCCGCTCCGCACCACCCCGCACAGATCGACGCCCACGGAGGCCTCCGCCGCCGTGCCCTCTCCATCCTCGCCGACCGCCGGCTGCTGGGACGCCGCGTCGGCGCCGGGATCGACGCCGCCGTGCCCGCGGGTCGCCGCCGCGTCCGCGCGTCGCCGGCGCAGCTCCGGCGGCCTAAAGGAGGCGGCGCCGCCAGCTACGGGCGTCCCGCGAGCAGGCGCGTCCACCGCGCGCACGCGCGTCCCGGCACGCGGTGCTGCGGCTCCGCCGCGCTCGCCGTCCGCGGCCCGCTCCGGGCGGTGACGTCACGGTGACGTCACCGTGGGACTGCACTGTGTAATGGGCCGCTAACCGGGCCGGGTTGGCTACTGTGTGGCTGGCTCGGCCCACTATTTTTTTTCCCTTTTCTTTTTCCCCTGCTTTCCTTAAAAAAAAAAACTTTGCAACTTTTGAAACACAGCTCCGAATAAATTTGAACCGAATTCTAACAATTTGTAAATATCAAAACATTCATCCCAAATAATATGGAACCTTTTCCAAGATATTCCAAAACTTCAAATTCAAAATTTTCTCCGATTCAAAAACTGTTTCAAACCAAAATTTGTCCCAATTTTAAGAAAATTCCCACTCTACAATTTGTTCCAACACAATATTTGTTCCACTCCATAATTTATTGACCTTCCAAAGTTATTTCAACACCTAAATTTTGCCTCCATCTCGAATAATTTAAATATGAACAAATTTTTTACATTACGAACATTTTTTTTGATTCGAACCACCATCAACATTCCTCAACAAGTGTGCGGCAGCATGCCGCTCCAAATCAGCATACCGAAATGTTGAAAAAAAATGCATTTACCTATTATTACCAATTCGTGCATATTTACTTAAAAAAAATGTTTGTTCAGCAAAAACTAAAACATCCAATTCCATGATATGGACTTCATCTTCATTTAAATGTTTAAAATTCAAAATTTTACAGACCGCCATTCAAATTCAAACATATAATATGCCACTTTACGTAAAAATCATAATTTTTGTGTGAAATTAAAAAAAAAATCCCTTTTTGTTTGCAATCCCAAATTAAAATACATAATATGCCACTTTATGCAAAAATCATAACGTTCTGTGTGCAATTAAAAAAAATGCCACTTTCTGTCCGCAATTCGAAAAAAAAATTGCCAAAAATAATATCAAAATTTACAGGAAAAAAAACCTTCACGACTATTACATTTCCACGCTTAATTACCCTACTTGAATTTCTGCTTAAACCAAACAACAAACATGGCAACATACCAACATTCTTCAAAATATAATTTTTTTTTCCTTCCTCAAGAGTCAGATTATTTTCAAGTGAAATCTATGTTAAACGAGCGCCGCATTCAGCCACCAACAACCTTCAAAGGTTCCTTGATCTCCTACTGGTTCGATTAAACCTTGGTTTCATACTGAGTGAAAACTTGCTGCTGCATCATCATACCTTCCTCTTGGGGTTCCCAACGAACGTGTGTCTTTCACGTCATCAAGTACTTTTTCTGGCGCCGTTGCCGGGGAGGTTGATGTCTACACACGTTTCTATTCTTGTAGACAGTGTTGGGCCTCCAAGAGCAGAGGTTTGTAGAACAGCAGCAAGTTTCACTTAAGTGAATCACCCAAGGTTTATCGAACTCAGGGAGGTAGAGGTCAAAGATATCCCCCTCAGCAACCCTGCAATTAAGATACAAGAAGTCTCTTGTGTCCCCAACACACCTAATACACTTGTCAGATGTATAGGTGCACTAGTTCGGCGAAGAGATAGTGAAATACAAGTAATATGGATGATTATAAGTAGTAATTGCAATCTGAAATAAAAATGACAGCAAGCAAACATGTAGCAGAACTTGTTGTAAACGGTGTTTCAATGCTTAGAAACAAGGCCTAAGGATCGTACTTTCACTAGTGGACACTCTCAACAATGACATCTTAATTAAATACATAAATATCTTCTCTTCACTATGCTACTCTGAACCACACTCCGGTTGGATAACGAACACCAATTCATTACGTAGGGCTGCAAAAGCACACCTCAAAGTCTGAGTAAACAAACACCACAATTCCATGGAGACCTCCAACTCAAATTATAACTCATGATAAGTATTTATGCAAACTTTAGCCTAAGAGCCACACACGGTGCGCACACTGTCATGTTCACACCGTGGGACAAGGTGACTCCGGAGATCACATTAATAAAATCACTTGAGTAGCATAATAGATGAATAGTAACATCTACTTATTCAACTAGATTACAAAGCTCATGATCACATAAAGATCACACCATGGGAGAGAGAGATAAACCACATAGCTACCGGTAGAGCCCTCAGCCTCGGGGGAGAACTACTCCCTCCTCATCATGGGAGGCAGCAACGGCGATGAAGATGGCGGTGGAGTCGATGGAGATGGCTCCGGGGGCAATTCCCCGTCCCGGCAAGGTACCGGAACAGAGACTTCTGTCCCCGAAACTTGTTCTGGATGGCGGCGACGCTGCGGACCTCTTCGTGGAATATGACTCATTATTTTAGGGTTTTCGCGTCGGGGGCAATATATAGGCGAAAGGACGATGGTCGGTTGGGACCCGAGGGCTCCTCACCATGTGGCGGCGCGGCCCAGGGCCGACCCGCGCCATGGCATGGTGAGGGCGGCCCACGACCCTCCTCCTTCTCCCCTTTGGACTCTGTGTACGTGTCGGGAAAATAGGGACTTTGGCTTTTGTTTCGTCCAATTCCGAGAATATTTCCATAACAACTTTTCTGAAACCAAAAACAGCAAAAAACAGGAACTGACACTGTGGCATCTTGTTAATAGGTTAGTCCCATAAAATGCATAAAAATGATATAAAGTGTATATAAAACATGTAGCAATTGACATAATATAAGCATGGAACATCAGAAATTATGGATACGTTTGAGACGTATCAGAGGTCAAGCCTTCTGCAAGGGGAGTCTCTCACTTCCAATCTCTTTACTTTGTTATTGTCTTGCTTAGTTTATTTTTACTTTGTCTTGTTTGCTTCTTTTTATCAAGAACACACAAAAAATTAGTTACTTGCATTTATTTTTATATTTCGGTTTTGCTTTAATTCTGCTAAAATGAGTACTCCTGAGAACACCAAGTTGTGTGACTTCACTAGCACAAATAATAATGATTTCATATGCACTCCTATTTCTCCACCTGCTTCTAAAGCAGACGTTTATGAAATTAAATCTGCTCTATTAAATCTTGTTATGAAAGAGCATTTTTCTGGTGTTAGTACTGATGATGCTGCTGCTCACCTTAATAATTTTGTTGAACTTTGTGAGATGCAAAAGTATAAGGATATAGATGGAGATATTATTAAACTGAAATTGTTTCCAAATAATGTTCCTTTAACTTCATTGGTTGCCCAAGAAGAGCATACTGATGTGAACTTCATTAAAAACAATAATTTCAACAACAATGCTTATAGGAATAATTTTGGTAATAACAATTATAAGCCTTATCCTTCTAATAGTGGTAATGGTTATGTCAATTCCTATGGTAATTCCTACAGCAATAATAGAAGTGTACCCTCTGATCTTGAAGCCATGCTTAAGGATTTTATTAGTACACAAACTGCTTTTAATAAATCTGTTGAGGAAAAGCTTGGTAAAATTGATGTTCTTGTTTCTAAAGTTGATAGCCTTGCTCTTGATGTTGATCTTTTGAAAATAAAAGTTATGCCTAATGATGTTAAACAGAACAAGACTTTTGCTACTACAAATGCTATCCAAGTTAAAATTGACAACAATATTAGGATGTTGGCTGAATTGCATGCTAGGTGGGAAAGAGAAGATAAAATTGATAAAGAGAATAGTATAGCTAGAGTTTGTACTATTACCACCACTAGTAATTCTGAAGTTTCACATGCTAGTAAACCTCCTACTATCAATGGTAACATAATTGGTGTTGGCAATGTTTCTACTACTTCTGCAAAACGTTTGAAATTGCCTAAAACCACTGAAACTGTTCCTGATAAAAGTGCTGAAATTTTCCGAAATATGGGAGACAATGGTTCCATTACCCCGTATCATAATGATTTTGATTTTGATGATGGTAATATTTCTGACGTAATTATTTTCTTGCAAAATCTAGCTAGAAGTCCTAATGCTAGTGCTATAAATATGACTTTTACAAAACATATTACAAATGCTCTCATGCAAGTTAGGGAAGAGAAATTGAAACATGAAGCTTCTATCCCTAGAAAGTTAGAAGATGGTTGGGAGCCCATCATTAAGATGAAGGTGAATGATTTTGATTGTGATGCTTTATGTGATCTTGGTGCTAGTATCTCTGTTATGACTAAGAAACTCTATGATATGCTTGATTTGCCACCTTTGGAACACTGTTATTTGGATGTTTATCTTGCTGATAATGCTATGAACAAACCTTTGGGGAGAGTTGATAATGTTCACATTATGGTTAACAATAACCTTGTCCCCGTTGATTTTGTTGTTTTGGATATTGAATGCAATGAATCTTGTACTATTGTTTTGGGATGACCTTTTCTTAGAACTATTGGTGCCATTATAGATATGAAGGAAGGAAACATTAGGTACCAATTCCCACTTAAGAAAGGTATGGAACACTTCCCTAGAAAGAGAATGAAGCTAACTTTTGATTCTATTATTAGAACAAATTATTCTGTTGATGCTTCTTCACTTGGAAACACTTGATTTTCACTTTCTGCGCCTAGCTGAAAGGCGTTAAAGAAAAGCGCTTATGGGAGACAACCCATTGTTTTATTTCTGTAATTTTTCTTTTATTTGAATCAAGGAGCTTGCTTACTTCTGTAACAACTCCTTTGTATCTTTATTTTATCGCATTGTTGTGCCAAATAAAGTCTCTATTAGAAAGTTGATGCTAGATTTGGATTTCTGCGCAGTGACAGATTTTTGTTGTCCACCATTTTGAGCTTTATAAATTCCAGAAAAATTCTGAACAAATTCATGCGTGATCCTCAGATATGTACGCAACTTTCATTAGTTTTGGGTTTTCTGATCTGAGCAACTTAAGTGCCTCGAAAAAATTCGTCTTTACGGACAGTTCTGTTTTTGACAGATTCTGCCTTTTATTTTGCATTCTCTCTTTTACTATCGCCGGTTTTGAAGCTCTTTCCGGCACCCTGCCAGAGAGGGGAATCATCACCGGAGGGCTCTACATCGACATGCCTGCCTCCGGAGTGATGCGTTAGTAGTTCATCCTTGGACTATGGGTCCATAGCAGTAGTTAGATAGTTGTCTTCTCCTCTTGTGCCATCATGTTTAGATCTTGTGAGCTGCCTATCATGATAAAGATCATATTATTGTAATGCTACATGGTGTGTTTGCTGGGATCCGATGAATATTGAGTACTATGTCAAGATTGATTATTGGTTTATCATATATGTTATTTATGATCTTGCATGCTCTCCGTTACTAGTAGATGCTCTGGTCAAGTTGATGCTTGTAACTCCAAGAGGGAGTATTTATGCTAGATAGTGGGTTCAGCCTCCATTTAATATGGGGGAGTGA
The DNA here is from genome assembly GCA_947311845.1 of Poa pratensis. Taxonomy (NCBI): domain Eukaryota; kingdom Viridiplantae; phylum Streptophyta; class Magnoliopsida; order Poales; family Poaceae; genus Poa; species Poa pratensis. The sequence goes on along the minus strand of CAMZMU010000085.1, from coordinate 126,153,225 downwards.
CTGCAATCTCTAAGGTTGTGGATGTGATGTTGCCACTAGGGAAAACAACGATGCTTTGTCTACGGATAATTGTATTGCTTACATTATGCACTTTACTTAATGCAATGATCTATTGCTTGCAACCTAATACCAACGGGGGACACGGATGTTAACCTGAAGGTGGATCATTAATCATAGATGCAGTTGGATTACCGTCTATGTATCATGCTGTAATGCCCAAGTAAATCTTATAGTAGTCATCATGACTTGTACATGCATTGTTATGCACTTCTCTATTTTGTCAATTGCCCAGCTGTAATTTGTTTACCCAGCATGTCAGTTATTTATTATGGAGAGACCCCACTAGTGAACTGTGGACTCCGGTCCATTCTTTTACACTGATAATACAACCTACTGCAAACATTGTTTCCATTCATTCTCTGCAAACAACATCATTTTCCACACTATACGTCTAATTCTTTGTTTTCAGCAAGCCAGTGAGATTGACACCCTTACTAATAAGTTGGGGCAAAGTATTTTGGTTGTGTTGTGTGCAGGTTCTACGTTGCTGTTGAGTCCCTGGTGGTGCGTCCTGCCATATTCAGCCACCAACAACCTTCATAGGTTCCTTGAGATCTCCTACTGGTTCGATTAAACATTGGTTTCATACTGAGGGAAAACTTGATGTTGCACTCATCATACCTTCCTCTTGGGGTTCCCAACGAACGTGTGTATTTCACGTCATCACCAGCCATGGGCCGGCGCCCTACCCGTGTGTGGGCCCCTCGGGTGCCTCCAGCCGCCGCCCTTTTGCCTATATATTCCCCCCGAAGCGAAAACCCTAAACATCCGAGCCTCCATCCACGAAAAGTTCCAGAGCCGCCGTCGTCATCAACCCTAGCTCGGGAGGGTCCAGAACCTCTTCCCGGCACCCTGCCGAAGAGGGGAATCATCACCGGAGGGCTCTACATCATCATGCCCGCCTCCGGAGTGATGCGTGAGTAGTTCATCCTTGGACTACGGGTCCATAGCAGTAGCTAGATGGTTGTCTCTCCTCCTTGTGCCATCATGTTTAGATCTTGTGAGCTGGCTAACATGATCAAGATCATCTTATTGTAATGCTATATGTTGTGTTTGCTGGGATCCGATGAATATTGAATATTATGTCAAGTTGATTATCAATATATCTCATATGTTATTTATGTCTTGCATGCTTTCCGTTACTAGTGGATACTTTGGCCAAGTAGATGCTTGTAACTCGAAGAGAGAAGAGAGGAATAACAAAGAAGAACTCAACAAATGGAACTCCAAGATCTAGATCCAAAGGGTTCCCCTCACTTAGAGGAGAGATGAATTGGTGGAAATGTAGATCTAGATCTCCTCTCACTTTTCCCTCAAAGATATGCAAGAATCATGGGAGGGATTGAGAGGGGACAAGCTTTTCCAAGGTCAAACAATGGAGGAGAGAGAGGGAAAAACGAGCTACCCAAGGTTGAAGAAGGGGAGGGGTATTTTTAGCCCCTCCCACCGAAATAGCCGTTGCAGTCTCACTTAGGCCGGAACTTCCGGTCCTGGGGCAACTTCCGGCCGGGAACTTCCGGACCCCCAGAAAAGCGACTAAAAAATGGTTCTGTACTCGGCCGAACTTTGGCCGGAAATTTGGCTGGAACTTCCGGATGGCCGGAATTTCCGGCCAAATCCGAACTTCCGCCCCTCAGAAAACTGCAGAAACACTGAACACGAAAACGAAGATATCTTGATCATCCGGACTCCGTTTTCGATGTTCTCGGGCTCGTTGGAGTCGCAACGAAGAGCTTTACAAGATCATGCAGAGAAACATCATAGTCCAACAATGGAAGATAAAACCAAATGGAGAAAGGTAAAACCTCTCTAAAAAGGAATAACCGGCAAACCTCCAAAACCGAAAACGCAACAAGTTTTCCATACGAAATTCGTTTTCGGTGAACTTGGGCTTGTCGTGAAGATCACAACAAGCACCAAAACCCAACAAGGAGAAAACCAATAAGAACCAATAAAGATGATATGGCAAGTATGCAAAGGTTTGGGCTCTCCACAAAGATGCGATCAAGTTACTCACTTGAGAGCCCCTCTTGATAGTACATTGTTTATCCTATAACCCGGTTTCTCACTAACAACATGAGACCGGTAAAATAGAAAACCTATCAAGATCATGCCTTTGCCTTGTGCATACCACTTGAGCTCGATGATGACGATCTTGACACTCTCAAGTTGAAGCACCTTTCTTGATTGTGCTTGCTAGCACATGCTTGATGAAGACTTCTCCAAATGCTCCCCCATACTCCATTATGGGAGGGCCTCGCTAAGCTCCATCTTCATGTCTCCTTTGCAAGCCTTAATCAAATGATATCTTCCGAGATGCATCATATTGAGCTTGCACTTCATCTTCTTCTTTTGATATGTATGACGGCTTGGAGGTAAACATGATTGTTCACTCAATCTTCTTTTCCAAGCCATACTTGCAATATGCTCCACTCTACACATGGATCATTCTTCATATAAACCCTTGAAGAGAGCATTGATCATCATGTAGTCTTCTAGAGTTCAACACATGAACTCCTATGGACAAGATCTATAAGAATATCTCAATGTAAACATTAGTCCATAAGATTGTCATTAATTACAAAAACCACGCATGGGGGCAACCATGCACTTTCAGTCTCCCAACGGGCGTGTACTTTACACGCATCATCTTCCTGGTCGACGTCTCCCTTCACGCGTAGCTCGTCGGCGTCTCCGTACACCCGCTCGACGTCGCTGCGTGTTCCAAAGCAGGAGCCCGGCTCCCGTGCCCTCATCATTAGTAATGGCTCCCGCTCCGCCGCACGTCGCCCCCCGAAGAAGGTGAAGACGGAGGCGCATGCTAGGTCGACGCTTGAGGAGCTACAAGCGGCGCAGCTCCAGCTCGCCAACCCCCCATGACTCCGAAGGCATCGCCTCCACGATGAGGCGTCGAAGAACGACATCCCCCGATGCCGCTTCCGAAGGCCTGTCCGTGGTCGTTCGTCGACCACGCTACACTCACCGGGACGACGCTGTTCGACCTGACGGCGACGACGCCGGTGGAGGCTTCTGTCCTGGCGCGAACGACGACGAGGCAGGGCCCAACGGCGGCGAGTGGGGAGAGGTCGTGCAAAGGCGTCGTTTGGACCGGACGCCCTCCAAAGCGGTCATTCCGGCGCAAATCTGGACGCGTTTTGGGGAGCTAGAGTGGAGTTGCTCTAAATAGATACAAAATTTGTTACATAAACTTGAAATTAGGGCTCTTTTGAGCCTTTTCTTTAAAAAAAACTTTAGCTGGTTGTTGGCTGTTTCCCCGGCCCGAGGCCTTTCCCACGGATTCACACCATATTTCATAAATATTGAGGGGAGGTCTCTCGAATCCGGGGATATTTAAAAATTCAAAAGCTATATTTATAAAATTTTAAAACAATGCAATTCTTTTTGGATGTTCTCACAACATGCGGAATCTCAATTAGAAATCGTTTGTAAAGCTACACAAAAAGGGAAAAATGACAAATGTACATGTCTAAGTAAAACAAATATACATTTTCAAAGCTCTAAAATACTTATAAATGTTCCTTCCGTTTCCGAATGTAAGTTTTTCTAGACTTCTTCTACACACATTAACTAGACATATTTTGGTGCAAGATTTATGTGAACTTTGCACTAAACATGTTTAGATACATGTGAAAAAAAAAACTAGAAAGGCTTTTATTTAATAACGGAGGGAGTATTTTTTTACAAAAACAAAACAATAGGATCAATGGATCTGGAGAGTGAAAATGGCTCAAAACAAAAACAACGTGGTACGGAAGAAAAGGTGCTGACAAGTGGTGCAAGTGGCGGCTCAAAACAAAAACAGCGTGGTAGGGAATAAAAGGTGATGCATGCCAACCACCAGGAAGGTTGTCGCCTACCTTCAAACGCTGGTTAGAGATAGGATGAGATGTACAGTACATGCACACCCACGTGATTACAGTCCGTCGTGTCCCAGCGTGGAAGTGGAACAACTTCAATCTACGAAGTATATATATCAATCCATATATCAAAGTTCACCGTTTCAACCCCCACCGAAACGGCCATGTCACCCGCTTTTCTCTCGGCCGTCGGATCGGCGATCAGCGGCCCACGGTGTAGATAATCGCACTTCTACAGTGCTGCTCGGAGGGACCGGTTTGTAAATTGCAAAAAGATTAGGGGCCTACGTGAAAAAATCTCTTCTCATCCCTCCCCGCGCGGCCGCGCTCGCCGGCGCCGCCGACGCCTGCCGCCGCCGCTCCGCACCACCCGCACAGATCGACGCCCACGGAGGCCTCCGCCGCCGTGCCCTCTCCATCCTCGCCGACCGCCGGCTGCTGGGACGCCGCGTCGGCGCCGGGATCGACGCCGCCGTGCCCGCGGGTCGCCGCCGCGTCCGCGCGTCGCCGGCGCAGCTCCGGCGGCCTAAAGGAGGCGGCGCCGCCAGCTACGGGCGTCCCGCGAGCAGGCGCGTCCACCGCGCGCACACGCGTCCCGGCACGCGGTGCTGCGGCTCCGCCGCGCTCGCCGTCGCCGCGGCCGCTCCGCCGGCGGTGACGTCACGGTGACGTCACCGTGGGACTGCACTGTGTAATGGGCCGCTAACCGGGCCGGGTTGGCTACTGTGTGGCTGGCTCGGCCCACTATTTTTTTTCCCTTTTCTTTTTCCCCTGCTTTCCTTAAAAAAAAAAAAACTTTGCAACTTTTGAAACACAGCTCCGAATAAATTTGACCGAATTCTAACAATTTGTAAATATCAAAACATTCATCCCAAATAATATGGAACCTTTTCCAAGATATTCCAAAACTTCAAATTCAAAATTTTCTCCGATTCAAAAACTGTTTCAAACCAAAATTTGTCCCAATTTTAAGAAAATTCCCACTCTACAATTTGTTCCAACACAATATTTGTTCCACTCCATAATTTATTGACCTTCCAAAGTTATTTCAACACATAAATTTTGCCTCCATCTCGAATAATTTAAATATGAACAAATTTTTTACATTACGAACATTTTTTTTGATTCGAACCACCATCAACATTCCTCAACAAGTGTGCGGCAGCATGCGAAATCAGCATACCGAAATGTTGAAAAAAAATGCATTCTACCTATTATTACCAATTCGTGCATATTTACTTAAAAAAAATGTTTGTTCAGCAAAAACTAAAACATCCAATTCCATGATATGGACTTCATCTTCATTTAAATGTTTAAAATTCAAAATTTTACAGACCGCCATTCAAATTCAAACATATAATATGCCACTTTACGTAAAAATCATAATTTTTGTGTGAAATTAAAAAAAAACCTTTTTGTTTGCAATCCCAAATTAAAATACATAATATGCCACTTTATGCAAAAATCATAACGTTCTGTGTGCAATTAAAAAAATGCCACTTTCTGTCCGCAATTCGAAAAAAAAAATTGCCAAAAATAATATCAAAATTTACAGGAAAATAAAACCTTCACGACTATTACATTTCCACGCTTAATTACCCTACTTGAATTTCTGCTTAAACCAAACAACAAACATGGCAACATACCAACATTCTTCAAAATATAATTTTTTTTCCTTCCTCATGAGTCAGATTATTTTCAAGTGAAATCTATGTTAAACGAGCGCCGCAGTGCCCAAATTAACGCGAATGTTATCTTTTTAAAAAATTATCTTTACAAAAATGTTAGATTCCTAACAGTTAGGACCACTCTGACCATAAAATAAAAAGTGTTAAAAAACAATATTTGTGAATCTGTCCATCGAAAAAAAAAATGCATAACGCATCCGAACGATCAGAAAAAACAAACATGTTTTGAAATTCCAATTTGGTCAACATTTCAAGAAAATCCAAACGCACTTCCTCTAAACATTGTTTGCAAGAAAAATACAAATTCATATCCTCTAATTATGGATTGAATTTGAAAAATATAAATAACATATGCAAATGACCGCAAAAATAAATACTAGGTACTTATAACAAAAAACAATCGTGCTATTAACAACAAATGCTATTTGTGCCAACCAACAAGCATGTTTTAAAATTCCAATTTGGCAAATATTTCAAGAAAAAACCAAATGCACTTCCTCTAAACATTATTTCAAAAAAAAATACAAATCTATAACCTCTACTTATGGACTGAATTTAAAATACATTTGATAAGTTCTCACAAAATGTACTTGCTCTAATTATTCGATTTATTAAACATCTAACAAAAAAAAATACGAACGGAATATATCAATTCAAACAGGTTAACTTTAGAGACAATATAACTGAACTCTCCCCAAATATGCAATTCGATTTAATAAACGCTTACATTGAACTTACTTTTCCCTAACTATGTAGACAAATTTAAATAATGTTTAACTACATGCATATTGTAGAAAACGCAAATTCATCCCCTCTAAAAATGGGTTAATTAAATAGACGCTAATGCAACATATTCACAAATTCTACTCACAAAATATATTAAGTCCAATTCAATAAATGCTCAAATTGAACTTGAATTTCTCTAATGCCACCATTTATATTCAAAAAAAAATTATGTAACAAAACCGAAAAAAAAATTATATTCACAAAAAAAAAATCCACCAATTGCAATCTGGAAAAACTTCCCATTTGAACATTTTCCTAAATCCGAACAATTTTTAAACGTAAGCTCTCTTTGCATTTCAATACTTTTTGAATTTGCAATTTTTAAAATAAGGACATTTCTAAATTTGAATTTCACCGCACGGGCGCGGCGTGTCGCCGCGCAATTTTTCCTAGTCTCTATATATAAAAGCCGTCCGTTTCAACCCCACTCCAAGCGGCCACGTCACCCGCTAATTACGGCCGTCCGATCGGCGGAACGGGCGGCCAGGATTGACACACGCCTACATTCACTGTAGATGCGAGCTGCTATCTACAGTAACGCACTTCAGCAGTGCCCGCCTCGCTCTGCGCCGTCGATCGTGGATCGGACGGACACCGCACGGACAGCGTGGCGTTTTCACGAAAAGCGTCTCCAGTTCACTGCAAATTGCGGAGCGATCCCAGCCTGTGCAAGTGGAAGGACCTACCTGCAAATAGCAGCAACTGCAAGGACTGTTTTGCAAAATGGTCGCACAGCCCACCTTCTCCTTCCTCTCTCCCGCGCGCGGCCGAGCTCGCCGCGGCCGCCGACGCGCTCCTCCCCCGCCATGCTGCTCTCCTCTCAGATCGAAGGGCACGGTGACCTCCGCCGTCGTTTCCCCTTGCTCCTCGCCGACGACCGGCTGCCGGGAAGCCGCCTGGGCGCCGCAATCGTCGGCGCAACTGCCGCCGTCCGTCGCCACCATTTCACTCGCCGCCGGCGAGCCCAGCGTCCAAATGGCCCGGCGCTCCGCCTCTCCTGCCCCCCTCCACCACCTCGCGCGCCTCCGCGCAATCTCGGGCATGCGCGCGCAGTCGCGCTCGAGCCGAGCAGCGTGGCCGCGGCCGGTGACGCCAGCCTGGGCCCGCTGGCAGATTTCTTTCTCCTTTTCCGTTTTCACAAATACAGGAAAAAAATTGGAAAGAAAAAAACATAATAACCTACGATTCAAAATGATGCAAACAATCTGCCAAAAAACAAAATAATTCATTACAGTATGTGAGCATTTTCCGAATTGAACAAATTTCGTTAATTCGCACACAAAAGTTTAAAAAAAAAAGATTGTACCCATTTCAGAAATTAAGAAATATTGAAATCTACGAAATTTTCAAACCTTCCGCAATAACTAATAATTGCCCTTTTTTTGAAGATTTACTACATTTGTTGTCCACATAATTTCCTGTTTTCCCACCTATGAGAAAAAAAAACTCCAACGGTTTCCCAAATTTTGATCACACCGATCACGGTATGCCACCGCGCTAAATTTGACAACTGTATTACCTATTACGAAATTTGTATATATTTCCATTAAAACTTAGCTGAATTATTCACGCCGACAATTGTTTCCCCAAGCATGATAGATTTGACAAATGTATTACCTATTACGAAATTTATATATATTTTCAGTAAAACTTAGCTGAATTATTCACGTCGACAATTGTTTCCCCAAGCATGATAGCCAAAATAACTACATTGCCAATCAAAACTACATAACTTTCCAATTCGACAAATTTTCGCAATCTAGACAATTTCGAAACACAAACACTCCTTGCATTCGCACACAAAAGTTTAAAAAAAAAAAAAAGATTGTACCCATTTCAGAAATTAAGAAATATTGAAATCTACGAAATTTTCAAACCTTCCGCAATAACTAATAATTGCCCATTTTTTGAAGATTTACTACATTTGTTGTCCACATAATTTCCCTGTTTTCCCACCTATGAGAAAAAAAACAAACTCCAACGGTTTCCCAAATTTTGATCACACCGATCACGGTATGCCACCGCGCTAAATTTGACAACTGTATTACCTATTACGAAATTTGTATATATTTCCATTAAAACTTAGCTGAATTATTCACGCCGACAATTGTTTCCCCAAGCATGATAGATTTGACAAATGTATTACCTATTACGAAATTTGTATATATTTTCAGTAAAACTTAGCTGATTATTCACGTCGACAATTGTTTCCCCAAGCATGATAGCCAAAATAACTACATTGCCAATCAAAACTACATAACTTTCCAATTCGACAAATTTTCGCAATCTAGACAATTTCGAAACACAAACACTCCTTGCATTCGCACACAAAAGTTTTTAAAAAAAAATAAAAGATTGTACCCATTTCAGAAATTAAGAAATATTGAAATCTACGAAATTTTCAAACCTTCCGCAATAACTAATAATTGCCCATTTTTTTAAGATTTACTACATTTGTTGTCCACATAAATTCCCTGTTTCCCACCTACGAGAAAAAAAAACTCCAACGGTTTCCCAAATTTTGATCACACCGATCACGGCCACCGCGCTAAATTTGACAACTGTATTACCTATTACGAAATTTGTATATATTCCCATTAAAACTTAGCTGAATTATTCACGCCGACAATTGTTTCCCAAGCATGATAGATTTGACAAATGTATTACCTATTATGAAATTTGTATATATTTTCAGTAAAACTTAGCTGAATTATCCACGTCGACAATTGTTTCCCCAAGCATGATAGCCAAAATAACTACATTGCCAATCAAACTACATAACTTTCAATTCGACAAATTTTCGCAATCTAGACAATTTCGAAACACAAACACTCCTTGCATTCGAACGATTCTCAAATATATGTAAATTTTAAACGGCGCCGATTTCAAATTTGAATTTTTTTCACACGGGTGCGGCGGTGCCGCCGCACCAAATGTTCGAACGATTCTCAAATATATGTAAATTTTAAACGGCGCCGATTTCAAATTTGAATTTTTTTCACACGGGTGCGGCGGTGCCACCGCACCAAATCTCTACTATATAATATAGCCACAGGTGATGGTTGGTACGTTTTTCAAACTTCCAATTTTATCCTTGATGTTGGTTTAAATTATCCACCACGCCATCATTAAGTGAAAAAAAAACGGTTCGACACACAGACGCCACCGCAAATCCTCTCCTTCCCGGACCCAGCGCCGCCGCCCACCGGCCCACCCCATCATCTCCAGTCACCGACCCCTCCCTCTTCCGCCGACTGCGGTGCCATGGACGGCTCGCCCAGCTTGCCGCTCCCAGGCCTACTCCCGCCCATCCACCCCTGCTCCCGCCGCTGTACTTCCTCCGATGCCCCCGCGCCGTCACGGCAGCCCGCCCAGCCTGCCGCTCCCAGGCCTACTCCCGCCCATCCGCCCCTGCTCCCGCCGCTGTACTTCCTCCGATGCCCCCGCGCCGTCACGGCAGCCGCAGCCGCCCGACGCCGTCCCCGTGCCAGATCACATCCAGTACTCGTCGTCCATCCCCAAGTACTCCTCGCGGATCTCCCGGCCTGCTACGTCGCCGCCAAGCCCCTGACGTCGCCACCTGCCATGTGGTACGCTATGTTGCTGCCGGCGCTGTCGCCGGTGAGAAATGCGCGGTTGGGTCTGCGTGGGCAGGGATCCACGGGTCGGAGAGCGGCGACGACGCCCACCGCAGCGCGTCCCACGCGTCGTCGTAGGCCGCCGGGATGGGATGCTCGGGGGCGAGGCGGTATTCCACGGACACGACGAGCGCGCCGGAGCTGGCGGCCAGGGAGGTGGCGTAGCGGTGGTAGGTCCGGCAGAAGGCGCGCTCGGTGCAGAATGAGCCTCCGTGGAAGTAGACGACGAGGGGGAGCCGCCTCCCGGCGGCCGCGGCAGCGCGGAGCGGGAGGAACAGGCGCGCGGACGCGCCGGTGCGTCGGCTGATGACGACGTCCCGCGTCGCCACCCCTCGGCCCGTGGCCGGATCCTCGGACGCCGGCACGAAGGAGCTGGTGAGGAGCCGCTCGACGCGCCCGTCCTCGTACGTGCGGATGAACGGCGGGAAGTCGTCGACGATCTTGCTGTCGGTTTCCATGGTGCAGGTACTCCGTCTCTGTATATTCAGACGTATAGTTCAAGCCGATTTGCAATCTGATGCGTTTCAGACTTTCAGTGGTTGCTGCATGCCCCAGCGGGGTTTTATAGCTGCTTCACCTACTCCATCAGCAGGGTTCCGTAAATTGGATTTTTTGAAAGACAGTCAGATGTCGCTCTTGTGCACCATGAAATAAATGCCGCATGTTCTTGCCGTTCCAGCCGGCGAGTAGATTCTGGAAGTCCGGAGCGGCATGCGGATTTGAATGGCACCGGCGAGGCGGCGACGTCGAACTACCACGCCATTAAGCCCCATCTGCCATGATCCCTCCCGTCGATCCGTCCTCCAAGCTAGCAAACCGCTGCCATCCGCTCATCCCAGCGTACTACCACGTCCTGTTGCTGGGTGCATGCTTGTTGCTGTCTAGATGGTTAACGCTTACATCAGGACTGAAGCTACATTATATCTAGAACTATCAGAATTTTTCCTTCTTGTTTCAGTGTTCATGTAGTTGGACGCCCTGTATCGGTTGAGCATTCAAATATTTAATCATTCAGTTTTGGACGCCCTGAATTGAGTGACTGCATGTAGGGAACTTGGGAAGTTCGAGTAAAAGGTTCTGGCAAACTGTGGCTGAATCGGTTGAGCTAATTACCTGAAGTGAGCTCGAATGGTTCTGTAGGTAGTTGTGATGTATTCACTCAAGACTTCCATGGCTAAGAGCAACAAATGTTATGCTTCTTAGATATACGACCAATATGCACAATTAATTACGGTCAATGGAATCTGTGCTAAAATTGTTATTCTTTCGTTGAGGTTACAAAAGGTTGCAATTTTGTTAGAATTGGAGGGTGCTGGATTATGTCTTGCTCATACTGTAGGAACTCTGGAAGAGTTTTAGATCAATGTAGAGCTCAGCAAAACAACAACGACGTGCATGTTTTCTAACCGTCGCGGTTTATCTCTCCACCACTACAGTCTTGTTCCATAACCTGTCAATCTCCATGGCTCAGTACTAATACTCAGACGCATACTGAGATCAGCTGCTCTCGTTCTACAGATGCTAGCTATTCCGGTGTATTAAGTTCAGTAATAGTACTTGTTGATTGTTTATTTGGTTTGGTATGAAGGGTGAAGTACCCACGAGGCAAAACATAACCAGTTGTATTGAGCAGTTACATTCATGCACATTGATCTTCCGTATTACCTTGTTGTCTCATGGTTCAGTTACGATTACAGTTATAAGTTTTTGTGTTAGACTGCTCTCGATTTGTAGGCTATGACCTAACTAGAATGAGTGATATACAATGGGAACCTGCAGGGATAGGCCATAGAGGATGGGCCAGACGCATCATAGCGACGCCCCAAGAGCGAATTTCCCATGCATTACCTGAATCATTGTTGACGGTTTTCTCTGATAATTAAAGAACAGAGACAATCGAAGTGACGACTCCAGAGCGCCGTCGGGTGGTCTGAAACTCTGAATCCAGCCAAGAACGAAGGAGACCGCGACGCCCGCGGCGGAGGTGACGAAGAATTCCGTCTCAGCCACTACTAATTTAGGGGGGGGGGGGGGGGGATCAGAGCGGCGGGGATGCACTGTGCACAGGCCGGCGTGCGCCAGCTTTATTGACGGAAAGGAGAGAGAAGTCAAAGCAAAGAAACAAGTTAATTGTGAGAGAGAAACTGAGAAGAAAACCGTTTATCTACGGCTTTAGCAAGACTGAGCGGAGGAACAGTGATAAATAGATGCCCAGCGAGCTAAACTAAACTACAATAAGCAGCATGTCGTGGATATTTAAATACTTTTTATGGGATGCCAAACACTGTTCTTTAGATGATAGTAATGCATGTACAATCAGAAGATATCACAAAGTATTATTTTGTATCTAAAGATTCTACAGTTACAATGACAACAAATGTTATAGATTGATTTTAGAAAAGAATATATTTATTTTTCATCGGCGAGTTTATTCTCACCTGATTTTGTATCCGGTAAAGTCAACGAATCCACGTCCATATCATGCTAGGCACGCATATTCACATGATAAATTATTTATGAATAGACTTTTCTTCATAGTTTTTGTGATAACACATGTAGAGTGAAGAAGTTGGTGTGGTTAATTACAATAGCACAATGAATGAGTTGTGGTGGGTCTGATAGCCCATAGCAACGCACGGCATTTCAACTAGTGTACCTAGTATTTATAACGAGCGATAGATAGATCAATCTTTGCATAAGCTCACGACACCCCGCGCGCTAGCTAGCCAGCCACAACAAGAGAGTTATGCTTCCTGCAAGAAGCGGCCCGCCGCAGCTCCTGCTCGTCCTCTTCTACGCCGGCTGCTTCCTCCTCTCCTTGCCGCTTGATGCTCCTCGACATGTTGCCGCCGCGGCTGCTTCACCCATCTCCTTCAGCTTCGACTTCTCCAGCCAATCCTTGTACGACCAGAAAGACCTTCTTCTCCAGGGCGACGCGGCCATAGCCAAAAACCTAGTCGACCTCACTTGCAACAAGCTGGACCAAAGCATCCGCAACTGCACCGGGCGGATGTCGTACATTCACCCGGTGCCCTTCTACCACAAGGCCAACAACGACGAGGTTGCGAGCTTCTCCACGCAGTTCACCTTCAAGATCGTGCCCCCCGCACCACCGCGTAAGAAAGGGGACGGCATGGCTTTCTTCCTCACCGGCTATCCATCGGTAATACCGCCGGACTCTAACGGCGGTGGCCTAGGCCTCATCGACCGCATCGTCAACACCACCGCCGACGGCGCGCAACGGTTTGTCGCCGTCGAGTTCGACACGTACACGTATAACGTGTCATCTGACCACAACCACATCGCCATCGACCTCAGCACGGTCAAGAACTCGGAGAACACGACGGGGGCCACCTTGGGCGGGACCATGACGGCGTTCATCAGTTTCAACGGCAGCACCCGGATGCTGGTCGCGACACTGCACTTTGATGACTATTCTTCCGTACAGCCAGTCGAAGTCAGCGCCAAGTTGCGTGATCCGGTTACGTTCCTGCTCCCGCCGGAGGTGGCGGTGGGGTTCTCTGCATCCACCGGGGCAAACGTCGAGCTCCATCAGTTATTGTCATGGTCCTTCAACTCCACGCTTGCTCCCCCCAAGAAACCAATATCAAGAGGTAATGTGTTTATCACTTTATCTGTCAGAAAAAATAAACAGTGATCTCCACACTTTTCTTTTCCTTCGATCTGTCCTAAGTACTGAAACTAAGCACCACTGCACAGAGTGTGACTGCTTAGTTTACCTCTATCTCTCTCGTTTCCCTTTAAGCCTTGTTTACTCTAAGGATTTTCTAGGGGATGGGAGAAGTGAGGATGAGAGAGAATTTGGTGAACACCCAATCCCACAATCTCCACAAATAATTTTTCCCTACAATACACTAGCATACAGAAAAATATTTGCCTGTCCGATGAGAGAAATGTAGCCGGTGCAGAGTATAATAACAGGGGAAGCAGAGGGTACAACATGATAAGATTCGTGATTGCCCTGTAGTGAACGGTCACCGGTAGACCTCTAGCAGAAGAGTAAAGGAGTGATTGGAGAATAGAAATGGTAGAAGATTGTAGGAGCATGTGTCAAATTAGTGATCTACGATACTGGTTTGGGTGCGGATTTGCGATAATTAACATCTCGTGTCTGAAATCACATATGAGACTGCAAAAAAGTTACTACCAAATTCCTCTGGGAAAACAAGTTGCTTCTAAATTAGAACCTGTGCACCTTGAGCAGAGTATAAATTTAAGCAATACTATGTTAGTTATTTCACATTTTCCGTGCTTTGGCAGGTGCATGCCTAAGTATAGCAGCGATTGTTGGGGGAACTTGTGTGTTCCTACTTCTGGCTTGGTTCATTCTGTCATGGTTTATGTGGAAACGGGGGCGCAATTCCCTTATGGCGGGAGCTGGCCCTAAGCAATACATACAGGTACTGTGATTTAGCCCAGGCAACCAACAACTTTTCTATTGAGAGGAAGCTTGGAGAGGGTGCATTCGGTGCAGTGTACATGGGGAAATCCTTCAAGGTCGACAACGGCCAGCAACAAGATGTTGCTATCAAGGAGATATTGAAGGGGTCTAGTGAAGGAAGAAATGACTTCTTTACTGAACTCAACATTATTAGCAAGACCAAGCACAAGAATCTGGTCAGGCTCGAAGGTTGGTGCTGCTGCAGTAGGAGCACTTGGAGCTTCATGTGTTGGTGCTGCCTAAAGCAAATTGATCACAAGCTCTTCCTTGTCTATGAACTGATGCCACAGGGAGATCTCGACCATCACCTACACAAGAAGGATACAATCCTGCCATGGCCAGCCAGGTACAAAATAGTGAAGGGAATTGGATCCGCTCTTGTTTACCTTTTTTTTTTGAATGGTCACCGGGGGAGGGAGAAGACCCTCCACCTGAATTGTATTCATTTTTCAGTTTATGGGTTCAAGTGAATCAGAATTACAGAGAGGGACAAAGGGGAGCAAAAAACAAAAACAACAACCACATTAACACACAAGAAGGGGAAAACAGGAGGTCACTCTGATAAATTTCAGAGACTGTTGCTTGACAAGAATAGCCACAACCCCATCAGCCCAAGCAATCGACCAACAGAAGGAGCAAGGCATTGCGGCAGGAGGCCACCTTTGGGTCCGATCAACCGAGTCTAAGCCGCAGCACTGTGTCGTCGACGTAGTCGAAGGGCGACGCGCATCCGAGACCACACAGCGCCACGACACCACCTGTGTCGGGGGTGAGGTCGAAAGGTCACGCACCACCGAGACGACGCCACGGCACCTGCGCGCCAGCGGCGTCGACGAAGGGCATCCCGGCACAACAAAGAGCGCCCTCGCCTGGAATGACCTCACTGCACGTGAGGTGCCGCCGGCCTAATCGAAGGGCATAACATCGCCGAGGCCACACCACCGACCCCACCACGACTGCCGGCCGTACATCCTGCATAGAGATATCAAGCCCGTCAACATACTTCTTGACGAGGAATTCAACGCCAAGCTCGCCGACTTCGGGCTATCAAGGATCGCAAGCAAGAACAACGCCACGCTGGTGACGACCGCAGTAGGGACGATGGCATACATGGATCCGCAGTGCATAAGAGATGGTGATGTCTAGTTCAACCCTAGCACCGACGTCTACAGCTTTGGGCTCGTGCTGCTGGAGATTGCGTGCGCTAAGCGTAAGTCCAGGGAGCAAGTCTGGGAGCTGTATAGAACCAATGGCCTCTCTGCGCTTATGGTGGAGGATGTGGCTGATGAGAGGTTAGGAGGAAACTTCGATAGGGAGCAGTTATGCCGTGTGCCTGTTGCGGGCCTCTGGTGTTCTCTCCCGGACGGTTCACACCGACCTTCCATGCAGCAAGCCTTGCGACTCCTGGAACAGGAAGACACACCGCTGCCTGACCTTGCATCATGTGCCACCGGCGTCACTTCTACTTAATTAATTGGATTTCTATTCAGTATGAGAGATTGTTTAGTCTATTTATGTAAAACATTATTTCATCATATTATCCATAGCAACATTCTACATAATTTTTTTAGTAAGATAGAAAATAGTATGAATGAACACATTGTAGATAAGTTTTATAAAGCATAAGCAACTTACTACCAGCTACGCGTGGTAAGTCCAAGGACGGGCCTTTTTTCTCTCGAGTTCGGATTAGTATTAGCGACAGACAAATTACCAGGGTGGCCAGCTGAAGGAGATGTGCAAAACGCCGATGCGGGCGTGCGGCAGCAGCGCTTCGGCCATCACGGCGGCCGGCGGCGACGCAATCAGGTCGATCTAGAGCTGGCGGCTAGCTCGAGCTTCAATCGGGAGACAGGGATAATGGATCGATGGAAACCACGACTCGGGAGCCAGGCAGGTGCGAGCGGCCCAAGTAAAGTCTGCCCGTCGGCCCGGCCCTTTATCCACAAATACCACTACTTCAGTCCGTTTGAGCTCCATCACGCTAGGTTGTGGCGAAAACGGCTAAATCTTTTCGGATAAGCCACTCTAACTGCAGAGATCCATATTGGCTCCTAGGTCTAGATTCATCCACTGTTCAAAATTCTAAATAAAAATTTCGGATATACTAGATGAAATTTAATGTTACCGCACAAAGTTTCGTGATGAAATGATATTTTTGTGCATTGTGCAAAAAAAAAAGAAATCCGGGTTTTTTCAAAATGACTTTGTACTTTTTTTTGTATTTTTTACACATGTCACAAAATAATTATTTCCTTCAGAAAAAAATTGTGCTGACACAAAATGTCATCATATATTTTAAAATAAATCAACTAAAAGTGAACAAAGAGCAGAGATTCAATGGAATCTGCAATAAAGTTTGATGTGTTCTGAGAGAGCGCTGGGTTCATCTTTAGCACATGATAGAGTTGAGTAGACATGTAATGTATTGTTCATTATATGTACGTGGGAGGAGTCACTCATAAAGATGTGCCATGAAATATCGGTCACATACCCCACACAAACATTATTAGTCCTCCTAACAACATGCCGCCATACTGCACTAGTAATTAAGTAAAAATTTACATCTCCGTTTATTCCCTCATTGATGGTCATAAATAAAATGGGCAGCTTATATCACCGCTATGCCTAGGAACACCTTGTCTTGTACCTCTCTTACATTACTAGTAAAAGTGCACATGCCACGCACGTGTAGTATTAGAAGATATGTTTTTTGTTAAGTGAAGAAAAAGACAATGGAACAACAATAATCATTAATCAAAATGACACAAACTTGGTATCTATTTATTATAGGACATGGCAACCAAGAAAATAAACATTGTTCCACACACATATGATTTTTGAATAAAAAACATAATAATCGGTTACCAAAAATATATTGACGGAAAAAATCAAATCACGTAATTCTAGGCTACCAAATATACACTGAGGAAGAAAATGGAAGATGACCCTGCGCTAGGAAAGAAGTACAGTGCAAGCAAGAAAACCGGAACATAGATGAAGTAACTCGTATTTGTCAGTACCACTCGAAGCTAGCAAAGCAGTCAAGACAAGAAATGTCGGTGATGATACTATCCCAGAAAATCTATAAGCTGCTACAGGCCGAAATTACAGGTTGGTATCCACAGCAGGCCTAAATGTCCAGTCCATGAAACGCTTACAGCACACAGAGAAGGGAGATGCGGCAAGAAATGCAGCCGTATTTCTACTCCATGTAGAGCATACATTATGTTTGCCGGTCTCTGTTCCTGCACCAGCTTGTTACTTTCTTGTACCATCAACAATGAACCTGCACTCAAAACAGCAAACAAGCAAGCAACTGAGGTTTCTATCACCGGAGTAATCAAACTGACAGACAAACTACAGTGAGCAAAAAGAATCTAAGGCAAGTTTGGGAGAAAATGGGACATGATAATTAAATATTAACTCTCAAAATAAATGATGTTCTTCTATCACTGATGCAGTTTTAACAAAAAGATCCTGTACAAAGATGCATCCATCAAATCCTGGTAACCATATTTTACTTCACCAACGGGATGAGAAAACATAAAGAAAAAGGTGAAGAATAAATTTTGTAGCTTGCCCAGCCATGTGAGATATCTTCTTCCCTCATGGGGACCATAAAGTGTCACTGGACCAAGAATTACAGCATTCCAAGTCTCGAAATGTTCTCCAACATTCTATGACAGAGGGAGGAATAAAAATGAATATATGAAATCGCAAATAGCAGATGATCAAGAGTTTTCAGATTTTGTCAAAATTCTGTCTGCACTGTTCTCGAATTTATCAACAATTCAAATCAACTTCGATTAAGCTGAAATTTTACTGTCTGTCAATAATAGTTAGACCTTGCTTGTCTAAAATTTTCAATATTTTCTTAGGTCGATAGCTTACCAAATAAATTGAAAACGGAGAGCAGTTTCAGGAAAAAACAGAGAGCAGTTTAACATTCAGAAGCAGAGAGGAGAGATATTTAAAATCTTCCAATATTTTGAGTTCACCAAGTGTGCCTCTGTAGATACTCCGCTCTTTTATCGTCAGACAATCGAGACTACCAACTTTGACCACCTTGTTTTTTATTAGCTTCACTAATCTGATTGACATAACCGGAGCCCAAAATAGCTTCAACACCTGAACACCTCAACCATTATTACCTTGTAGAGCTATATATACGCAAAGTAAAAATAAATGATGTCACATATTATCCTACCCGCTATATTGGTGAGTGAAGCTGCTGCACTCAGTTGTGATGGATCTTGTTGAGTAACCTGAGATGCATAGTTTTGTTGAACAGGTGGAGCCACACCTACAAATTAATTGCGCATGGAAAATCAGCATTTCAATCATATATTTGTTAGCAATAAACATGCAACCTATATTTAGAACACATCACCTTGTCCAGGCGTTCTCTATTGTATTCGGGTGAGAGGCAGATCATTTCTGTAAATCAAAGTTGAGAACGAACACCACATGAGTAACAGAGATACTTGTAGCACAAAATGAGCAAATTGTTTATGTAAATTGAGACACACTAAGTCATTGAATTGATTCCAAAAAGAATTAAGTTTCTACAGAATTATATTTCTTCATTCCAGATTCCAGAAACGTATTCAGTTGGAAGAGACACTATGTTGCATTGCATCAAACAGTTGGTGGGCATGATCGGTGACCTGAAAGTATCCCAAAACCTGCATGTGAACGTACCGTCGCTGACCTGAAACTCAAAGGAGGCGGCGGCGGCGAGCGGGGCAGTGCGGAGGCGGCGTCCTGTCCCGGGAACTGCGACGGCGGCGGCAGCGAGCGGGTCAGTAGGGCTGCGGCGTCCTGTCCCGGGACATGCGATGGCAGGTCCTCGCGCGATCGGTGGCGTCGTCGTCGTCCGGGCGGTGGTGGTCGTCCTCCGTTGTTGGATCGGTGGCGTCATCGTCCGGGCGTTTGGTGGTGGCTTCCTCCGGCAGGCGGTGGCGACGTAGTTGACCGTCCGGGCAGTGCGGAGGAGGAGTTTAGGCAGCGGTTGCAGGGGGATTTGTTTAATAATGGAAAAAATAATCAATTAGCGCTTAGTCTGGGCTGAAAGCTGCGCTCTGCTCCGCGTTGTTTAGCGTAAATCACGGTCGCGTTTTAGGTCGTTGGATTGAAGAGATAAACGTACAAGATTTGCTGGATCTGCCACCTCTCTCCCTTTTTATATTAGTGGTGATGAAGCCGGTGTTCGCATAGTATTATTTGGCATGCAATGTTTGTTATTTTTGTCTTGCTTGTATGGGATCTCCCACCACTTTATATAGTTTCTCCAGTTTGGCTTTATTTATGAAGTAAGACAAAACACCCTTTTTATTAGAAAACTTGATTGAGCCCTAATATAACGACTAAACAAAACACAATTTTTCCCTAATAAAAACCAAAGACACAAAATCTGAGAGCAGCCTGGAAGTTATATGGTTTTTGCGAAGAGCATCGTTTTAACTCCCGACCTTCCCCGCTCTACCCGTTTTCGAAATTCAAAAAAAATGTAAGCACTTTAAAAACATATGAAAAAGGGGCAACAAATTTAGGGTAGTGTTCGACCTATGTGCAAAGTTTTTTTAAGAAATGAAAAATTGTGTGCCCTATGCCAAAAAAAAAATCAATACTCATTTGTGGCAACAACATATCCAAAAATGAATACAGATTTTATTTTTTATTACATACATTTCTCACGAAACTTTAAATATATGTGGAACACTATACTATGTGTGTTCTCTTTTTTCCAGCTTTTTCGAAGTGTTTACAAACTTTTTGAATTTCGAAATGTGCAGAGCATGTGAGCTCGGAAGTCGGAGGAGATTTTCGGTTTTTGCCTAGCCAGGTTACTCATCTTCTACTCATCAGGCCACCACGTGTCCCTCCCTCCAGTACGTGACGCAAACACATTGGCGACCCCACCAACGCCAACCCGCGTTTACCACGCTTTCCCCCACAGTCGTTGCTCGCCGCTCTTCCGTAAGCCCCCCGATTGACTGATTCGCGCCTCGCCGCCGTCGCCGCCAGCGTTCCTCGCCGGCGGGGATGGCGCTGGAGCTGAGCATGGCCCTGGCGGCGCCGCCCGGGGGCGGGACGCTGCTGGCCCCGCCCCCTCCCGCCCCGCCCGGCAAGGAGCAGCAGGTGGCAGGGGTGGGGATCCTGCTGCAGATCTCCATGCTCGTGCTCTCCTTCGTGCTCGGCCACGTCCTCCGCCGCCACCGCTTCTACTACCTCCCCGAGGCCAGCGCTTCGCTCCTCATCGGTACGTTCTTCCATAGCACACACACCTCCGCACCCGAGGCGAGGGAGACTCCTGAGTCGTGACCCTTGCATCTGAACCCTAACCCTGGTCGCCGGCTGCTCGTACGTTTGATCATTTCGTAGATTCTGGGAACTTATTTTCTAGTGCTGATTATATATTAGTTGCTCAACCCCATTTCTTCCTTACTTGGCCTTAAGCTGCCACAACCGCACAAGGAGCAGAAAAATGTTGTAGCTGAAAGTTATTCGAGGGCTCTCTCCTGAATTGCATGTAACTGTAAAACCGTTGGAATTTGAGATAGCTCATTCGAAAATAGCAGCTGTTTGATATTTTCTGTTTTTAGAGCAAACCCATATAAGATAATTGTTCAAAAGGTGGCCTCAATTTGATGCAGTCCATTCACCCGAACTTGGGAGACATTCACACTCTTAACCCCACCCACCCACTCCCTGCACGTGCGCATTTTGTTTCAAAACAAAAATTAGGAGTATTGGAACCATCGGCTGTAGCTATTATCATTTGATCAAGGAAATCCACTGCAAGCGGTGCCATGCTTGTATTTACTTGTGCTTCCGTGAAGTCTCTTTCATTGAATGAGTATACATATTTAAAGTTAAACAAGGAAATAAATGGAGTTCTCCGGTTTCTCCATCGTATAGTATACTAAGTTTATCGTATGGTTCGCTTTACATCAGTTTCACAATTCATGTTCTCATTTAACTCATCATACTGTGGGTGTTCTTTAACGTATGCAACTTTCATGGTATTGCAGGACTAGTTGTTGGTGGACTTGCTAATATTTCAAACACAGAGACCAACACTAGGTTCGTGTTGATTGTGTAGTCTGGTTCTTATTTAGACTTTGCATCATTTGTGTTATGCTTAGTTGCTTACTGTAGTCTAAATCTTAAACACAATGGTAGCATATTCAATTTTGATCACACCTTTTCCCCTCTGATTCGCAGGACATGGTTCAACTTCCACGAAGAATTCTTCTTCTTGTTCTTATTACCGCCTATAATATTATATCCTTTTTTCTTCAGTTTTCTTCCTTTTAACATTGTTAGTACCTTGGTGAGGAAAAAATAGGCTTACTAACTCCCCCAAATTACTTATCTAAGCCTCCTAAATTGGATAATTCTCTTTTCCAATTTGAAACTTGTATTCCTTGACTTCAGTGAACCCAATCAGGATTCAGCTTATCCCCAGTAAGTACTGTCCGTTGATATTTTTTCTTTAAGCTACTTCTCCTAACAGCATCCTTTTTACAGAAACCATTCTTTGCGAACTTTGGGGCCATTGTAACTTTTGCCATTCTTGGGACATTCATTGCTTCCATCGTAACAGGGATGCTTGTGTAAGGATCACTAACTTTGTTTGTCTAGTTTTTTGAAAAATTTCATCTTCTAAACATATATCTGTTATAACTGCAGCTATCTTGGTGGGCTGACGTTTCTAATGTATAAACTTCCACTGGTTGAATGCCTTATGTTTGGCGCTCTTATATCCGCGACTGATCCTGTCACAGTATTATCAATATTCCAGGTGCCTAGTTTTTCTTTTGTCCATCTCATTCTTGAGCCTGTGTTCTTAGCTATATTTGTTCTGAGTCAGTTTTATTCTATAGCAGTTTAACTGCTATGGTGGTCCTTTATGCCTTTATTCCCAAGGACTTTGGAATGCTATAGCGATTTTAACTGATGTTGAATTCAAATATTAGTCAGAAACATATCAGTGAACAAGTCACTACAGTTGGCTATGTCGTTTCAAGAAATTTTAAGGATCTTATTTCCTCATGTCTGAAAAGTGAAGCATCATGATTTACTAATGTAGGTAGTGTTTAATAGGTATGTTCCATGGGCTAGTTTGAAGATTTTTATTTCCTCACGCGGTATGTCAGTGGTGCTTTTTAATTACAACGGGCTTAGCCATATTGTTATTTCCTATAAGCCATATCATTTGCACTGGGTAACGTGTAGAATGTTTTGCGGCTTCGCCAAAAATGGTTGGTTATAAACTTGCAAATATGCAACTCAGGGGCAACCTGAGTTGCAGTTCTCAATGAACGTAAACAGCCCACAAGATTGCAGACCATAGCTGGAAAATTGAAGTTGTCCATGAAGAACATATTATTTAGCATAGTAAATTGGTTCTACCGTGTTAATCAATTATTTTTTGGTTAAATGTGCTGGTAAGGCCCCTGGCCTTTCATTAAGAAAAGGTTCAGATGTTAAATTGATGGCCAGTTTAATGGCTGAACCTGAGTATGTGTAGTCTTTGAACTAATTACATGAAACTTGTGCTATCATTCTGCGCAGGAACTGGGAAGTGATGTTAACTTGTATGCTCTGGTGTTCGGCGAATCTGTTTTAAACGATGCGGTATGTTTTTACTTGCTTCCAGAGCATGCAATAATAGTCAGTATTTCCTCGTGGTTATGACTAACTTATATGTCTTCCTATTTGGAGAGTGCAGATGGCAATTTCTCTTTACAGGTTTGCTTCTATCAATGAGCCTGATACATAATTCTTCCAAGACACGCGTTCCATGCTTATGTCGGTTATTTTCTTCAGGACAATGTCATCAGTCAGAAGTAATGCAGCAGGTGGCGAGAACATTTTCATGATGATTCTCCAGTTCCTTGAGATCTTTGTTGGTTCAATGTCAACAGGTTTGCACCACTGCTGAAGATGCGCTTTTCAATGTGCATGTTGTTACATGTATTCAAAATTTATGAAACTGTGTAATGACCATATGTACCCAGTTACACATTTTGGCAATGCAACTTGAACGTTTTGGTAATTTCCAATAAGAACTCCACCGCTGAAATCTTCAATATACAAAATTCATTATTTGTTCATTTCCTGAGGGGGCACAATCCCCATACAACACAAACATTATTTTAAGCCTCGACTATCAAACAAACTCTACTTCTAATAATCAGAATCTACCTGTATCTTCTTATGCTTGCTAACTGTAGACTCATTCTTTTTTGCATTGTCATTACTCACTAGGTTCATTGAAAAATAGCCGAACCCCGATCTGATAGGTTTATCTACATAGGGGTTCAAATTTGCTCCAGTTAGCTTAGTTTGGAGCCTGATTTGCGACCTGCATGGATCCATGCCATCTGACCATGCTGCTACCCTCACTGCTCGACAATGTCGCTTCTTTCGACGCCAATTGAGCACAATCTCTATAACTGTCATATCGTCATCGATGTCGTCCTTGAGTAGTAAGTAGCCATTATGGCTGCGAGCAGGGAGATGTAAGGTAGATGGCATGGTGGGGAACAAGCAGCGTGATAGGAGGAGCTTGGGGGACAGGGTAATGCTGGAGCTGGGTAAAGGTGTCGTTGTATAGCAGATGGATTTTTGCTTGGTGTTTGTGAATGCGAAACGTATACCCCTCATAGAACTCGATTAATAGAAAAGGTGATGAATGCGAACCCAAATCAAGAACCGAGCAATCTTCAAGTCTGGTAACATGCTTCCCAAACACATGAGTAATGCTGGAGAGATACTGCTATGTGCCGCTGGTGCTATTCTACTGCTGCTCTTGTGTCGCTTTAATGATAAGTCTGATCCAAGAGACTACAAGTCATATCTTTGAATGAAATTTTGGGAGAGCATAGATTGATTCATTGTTCATGTACAGTTCACGCCGTTCTCTATTCCTAATTTCAGGACTTAGTTCTTGTATTGATATTCCTTGTACCTATGTACCCATCTTTTATTCCTCCTGGACGTTTTGTGGACGTGGACTTAACAGGCACTCAGGCAGTCTTTACCTCATACACATGAGGGACACTGCACAGAGTTGTACTGCTTGGATTCCTGGCCCTCTTTTCTGTTCCTTCTGGTGTGTCCTTGTTAACCATACATGTGACCCCAAAGGAGCCAGTAAATCTTAATTAGGGACAACTTTTTTTACTGCTTGATAGTATATTTCTGTATTATTACTAGTTCTCTAGATTAGAGCTGTTCATCAATTGGCTAATGTAACCATTCCATTTCTGTGATTTGCAGGTGTTGGAGCTGGATTTATCTCTTCTCTTATATCCTTTCCCCATGTCTTGCATGCAAAACTCTGTTTGCGATTTTGCATCATGTGAAGGCTATAATTCATATGTTGATATGGTCTAATGAATTTCACAGTTATATCTAGACAACTGTTCTAGAGAAATGTTGTTCTTACAGAGCTGCAACCAAGAAAACTTGGTAGAATCTACATCACATTATTTCTTTTCCCCTTATTGGCATCCTATAACTAGTTAGAATTCTTATCAGCAGTTGGTGGTAGTAAGGCTGGTGTAAATTTGGCATTTAGGCATTATTCCATCCCCGTCACTTGATTTAGGTTTTGTCATTGTGAAGCCTTGACCACCTGGTACCTATTTAAATATGCGGGATTGGATATTGACAAGTAAGTCATATCATGTTACCTATTGTCAGTCTCCATATAAAAAAATATAAATATGTTGCCAGTTCTAAAGTTGCGGTATCTTTCAGTCTTCAGAACTTGGAGTGCTGCCTTTTTGTTCTCTTCCCATACTTCTCGTAAGTTCATCTGGGACTTCAGCCTTTCCATTTTGGGGTATCTTTATATTGAAATGTGTGACTTTCATTTGTAGGTATATGTTAGCAGAAGGACTTGGCTTGTCAGGAATTGTTTCTATATTATTCACAGGGATGGTAGGAACAATATGGAATTGATTATGTGATATCTAGTCATGCTTATACTATGGCTATGTCTTCTGGCATCTTATTTGCTGGTTTTTTCTCAGGTTATGAAGCACTATACGTACTCTAATCTGTCAGATAACTCGCAGCGCTTTGTTTCCTCCTTTTTTCACTTGCTGTCATCTTTGGCTGAAACATTTGTGTAAGCCTCAGGAACACTCATAATTGAGTAACTGGAATATTACAGTGCTATTTCGTCCTAATTGTCTGTTCATACTTTTCAGCTTCATTTATATGGGCTTTGATATTGCCATGGAAGAACATAGCTGGTCACACGTTGGATTCATCTTCTTCTCAATCGTATCCTTTTTTTTCACTTCTTAATTTCACCAGCTGGGACCATTCGATTGTTTCCTTTTACTTTGGTTCCTTGACTTGACAACAGATATTCATAATTGTTGCAAGGTACTTGCTAAGTTTCTGGACACTACACAGCAGAAACCACATTTTGTTTAGATTTGCGCAACTGTGTCATCCACTGTTTGAGCATTTAGCAAGGATCATATTTCGATGTGCATAAAAGAATCATGCCTTAATAGCTGTTGTTATGCACATACTTAAATTATAATCAGACTGGGCTTGAGCCATGACTCCACCCGACCCCCTCCTCCCCACCGCCTGCTAGCCATAATCGCCGGCGATCTCCTTCTCCGGTGACCTCCTCCCGTTTCCAAACCGACCAAACTCTTCCCCTCCCCCTTCCCCACAAGCCCATAGCAGTTTCCATGGCGGTTCATTCGGCGATCTCGCTTGGATTGGATTTCTCTCCTGGACAAGGCTTCGCCAAGGAGGTTTGGCGCTCATGCCGTCGTAAGGTACACCCAACGACTGAATCAAAAAGTTTTATCATGGTGGTGTCCTTTGGTCGGGCAATGTTCAAGTTAGATGAAGATCTTGTGGCACTGGCACTGGAACTGGAATCTGCGCTGGGTGGGTTTTGCGGGGATCTCAGAGTTTCTCACATTCGTGATAGAGTTTTCTCATTCGAGGTTTCTTGCAAATCTGTGGGTTTCATGATCAGTGCGTTAAGGTCTTACAGCTGCAAGCAATTTAAGTGTTACTTTCATTTCTGGGGATTTGGAGGTCCCAATTGGAATAGAGAGTACATCTTCTGGCAGCGAGAGTGCGCTGGTGAATGGATCTTGGCTCAGCGTGCGCGTAACCGTACCCTGCAACGCCGACGTGCTCATAGGCAGCCCCTTCGCAGTGCCCCGGTGGCTCCCCCGCAGCCTAGACCATCGTCAACTATAGCTCCAGTGGCTCCTCCACTGACTAGACTACACGCAGTCAGATCTCCGGTGTTCTTGGCCTTCTCTCCAGATTCAGCTCCGCAATCACAGCCCACAGATCTGCCGATGATTCAGTTCGGTTCCCTTGATCCGCTTCTGGTGCAACCTGCCTCTGAAACGCCCGTGCATGCCGCGCAGACGCCGGAGCAAACACCGGTTTCAAATTTGGTTTCTGTTGGGCTTCACCCCAGTCTGATGGGCCGGAAATACAGCGAGAAATGCCGCGTAGAGAAAGAACTCCTGACCCAGCTTTTGATGAGATGGTAGAAAAGATGGCCTGGTCTGTTTGGGACTGTCAGCATTGTCTTCGTATGGGACACGATTCTGTCAGCTGTACTAATCGGATTAGGTGTCGGCATTGTTTTCTTCCTGGGCACGTTCGCAAAGACTGCTTAAAACGAAATTGTCGCCAATCACAGATTTGGGTCCCTAAACAGAAACCTGCCTGCCTAAACAGTTTGCCTGTTTCCCGGGGGCCCGCATATATTGCAAATCCCTTGGACGCTCCAACTTCTGAAACCCTTACCCAGTCTACCCAATCGGAACCGCCTCCAGTCTCTGTTTCGCCGCCACAGCAGGATAATATATCAGTGATAATGGCGTTGGAGGATAATGTTGTCCCTCATGTTAAGCATGTTGGAGTGCAGGTCTTGATCCTAGAGGAATTTTTGGATCGTATGGAGGGACCTGTGGATGCTGACGCCAATATGCTTAATGAGATTGTAGCTGCTGACGTCATCAATGAAGCTCTGGAAGAAGCTCAGCATGGGGTTGATACTTCAGAGTCAGAGCCTGTTCTGCAGAGTTCAGTCAATTCCATGGCTCTGGTCTTTGTTGAGAACTCAGTGGTGCCGCCTAAAAGAACTTGGGCTGAAGCATTTCAGGATCCTCCTACCTCTTTTGCTCCGATGGATGACACTGATGCGAGAGTTGCTACTCCAATAGCTGTTCCACGGCGTTCCCAGGCCGACAATGCTTCATCACAGGAGGGGAGTGTGCCTGTAGCTCCTTTAGAGGAGAGTGTACCTATCGTGTTTGATGCCCCTGATATCAGGATCACTCGTGCTCGAGCAAAAAAACCTGAGACACCTGCTTTTGAGAAGGGGGTCAGGAGATCAACCAGAAAGTCTGTACAAAACAATGGTTTCAGGCCACCATCCATGCAGGAGCAGCCAGCCAGAAAGCGCACTCGCAAGGTTTCCAAAGTGACCGCAGCCAAGACTAAGAAGGGAAAGGCAACGCAGGCCAACAACAGCCGATCACACCTCCTATTCCCATCCTGTGATGCAGCAGATTGGGGCGATGCTAGATATCGCACCTGAAGAACTGACGGCCCTCCAGCTTACGGCTGCGGGCAAATCATGAATCTCATAAAAATGTGTTTTAATGGATAGAGCAACATTATTCAGAATTTGGAAGATCTTGGGGTGGAATGTGAGAGGACTAAATGCAGAATCAAAGCAACTGGCTGTGAAAGAAAAGCTGGATGATTGTGGGTGCGCAATAGCCTGTTTCCAGGAAACTAAAAAGGAAAGTTTTGATCTGAAGTTCATCAGAAAGCTTTGTCCACGCAGATATGATAACTTCGCTTATTCTCCTTCTGTGGGCGCTTCTGGTGGGATTTTAGTGGTGTGGAATTCGTCAATTTTCCAGGGAACCCTAGTTGAAGTTCAGAGATTTGGCCTGATTATTTCTTTCAAATCAGCTCATACTGATCTATGCTGGACACTGGTAGCAGTTTATGGACCTTGTGAAGGCAGAGAAAGGGAAAATTTCGTTCAGTGGCTATACAACCTTAATATTCCTGATGACGAGCTATGGTTATTTATGGGATTTTAATTTCATCAGGTCTCAAGAAAACAGAAATCGACCAGGGGGAGATGTTAATGACATTTTTCTATTTAATGAAATAATTAGTCACTTGGGTATTCTTGAGTTGCCTATAAAGGGACGTTCATACACTTGGTCCAATATGCAAGAATCTCCTTTGCTACAACAGCTTGATTGGGTTTTTACAACACCTCTTGGACTACTTCGTTTCCAAATACTGTGGTTTATCCCTTAGCAAAACCTACTTCAGATCATATTCCATATGTTGTGAGTATTGATACTTACATCCCTAAAGCTAAGGTGTTTCGGTTTGAGAGTTACTGGGCAGATCAGCCAGGTTTTCTGGAGTGTGTAAAACAATCATGGGAGAAGGAATTCTATGGTAAATCTGCAGCTGCCATTCTGTCTGGTAAACTGAAGAGGCTGAGACATGATTTAAAGAAATGGCACACTAGTATCTCCAGGCTCAAAGGACTGATTGATCGATGCAATATGGTAATTCTTTTTCTGGATAATCTGGAGGATGAAAGACCACTTTATACAGCAGAGATGAATTTCAGGAAATTGGTCAAGCTACAATATGAAAAGTTGCTTAGAGCACAGTGTAAATATTGGAAGAAGAGGTGCACTATGAGATGGATGAAGCTAGGCGAAGAGAATACGAGATTTTTTCATGCCATGGCAACTGAAAGATACAGACGAAATTCAATTGCACAGCTACAAGCCAGTGATGGAAGGGTTGCCACGGATCATGATGAGATGGCTGCTATTGCCTGGAATTGCTACAGAGCTCGAATGGGTACTGCCAGTGGCATCAAATGCAGTTCGATTTGTCTCAGCTGTTACAACCTGTTGACAATCTAGATTTCCTAACTGAGCCTTTCACGTCGAAGAAATGGACAAAGTCATTGCAAAAATGCCTGCCGAAAAGGCTCCAGGGCCAGATGGTTTTAATGGGTTATTTCTCAAGAAATGCTGGCATATTGTGAAGCATGATTTTTATAATCTAGCCCATCAGTTTCTGGATGGTGAAATTGATCTGAAGTGCATCAATACCTCCTTGATTACTCTAGTACCTAAGAAACAATCTCCAGAAACCATGAATGATTACAGGCCCATTTCTCTGACGAACTGTTGTCTGAAATTCCTCACTAAGCTGCTGCGGACAGGCTACAGAGTGTTATTCTGAATTGTATACATAAAAACCAGTATGGTTTTATAAAGGGTCGAACTATACATGATTGTATTGCCTGGACATTTGAATACATTCATCAGTGTAAAGCCTCTGGGAGAAAAGCAGTGATACTCAAGCTCGATTTCGAGAAGGCTTTCGATACGTTGGAGCATGAGGCATTGTTTCAGATATTGAAGCACAAAGGTTTCAGTGATAAATGGATAGCTCTGGTGAGAAACATACTTGATTCGGGATCATCCTCTGTACTCTTGAATGGTGTTCCAGGCAAGCAGTTCATCTGCAAAAGAGGAGTAAGACAGGGTGACCCCCTCTCCCCACTACTCTTTGTTCATGG
This sequence comes from Poa pratensis, assembly GCA_947311845.1. Lineage (NCBI taxonomy): Eukaryota > Viridiplantae > Streptophyta > Magnoliopsida > Poales > Poaceae > Poa > Poa pratensis. The sequence continues at coordinate 126,123,058 of CAMZMU010000085.1, read as the reverse complement.
CGGGGACTGTTACAGTCGGCTGTGAATGATTTACTGGCAAGGGGTGATATTTCCTTACCTTTGCAAACAGGAGATGCAGACTTCCCTGTTGTGCAATATGCGGATGATACCTTGCTTATTGTTCCTGCAGAACCTGATCAGCTACAGAACTTAAAAACTTTACTGCAAGATTTCAGTGCCTCCACTGGCCTGAGGGTGAACTATCACAAATCGTGTATGCTGCCGATTAATGTGAGTGAGACTGATCTAGCTGATCTAGCACAAGGATTTGGATGCACAGTTGGCACATACCCATTCCCTTACCTAGGGCTCCCTCTAGGGACTACAAGACCGAGGATCCAGGATCTTACCCCTTTGGTAGACAGATTAGAGAGGAGACTTACTGCTACATCAACTTTTTGGCGTATGGTGGTAGACTGCAGCTCATTCAGTCGTGTTTGTCTTCAATGCCAATCTTTTTCCTCTGTTCCTTGGACTTGCCAGCAGGTATAATTCAGGCAATCGAAAGAATATTGCGGCATTGCCTTTGGAGAGGTAACAACCCAGAGTCCACAAAGCAATCTCTTGCCAGGTGGGAAATGGTGTGTAAACCGAAGAAAAGTGGAGGTTTGGGTATTCTTGATCTAAAAGTCCAGAACAAAGCCCTGCTGATGAAGCATCTACACAAATTCTATAATAAAGAAAATGTGCCTTGGGTTCAACTAGTATGGAAGTACTATGAGAATGAGGTGCCACATGTAGCAAGGCTCTGTGGCTCATTCTGGTGGAGAGATATCATGAAATTGTCTGATGATTACAGAGGAATTTGCAAAGTGAATTTGGGTAAAGGAGATACTGTGTTGCTCTGGTCTGACAGTTGGAGGCCACAGATTCTCTCTGAGGAATTCCCTCGTTTGTTCTCATTTGCTCTTGATAAACAGATTTCTGTGGAGGAGGTGCTTCAAACGGATGACATCACACAGTTGTTTTACTTGCCCCTCTCTATTCAGGCCTATGAGGAGCTATCCAAGCTACAGGAGGAGTTAAACTCTATTACACTGAATGATTCCGGGATTGATCGTTGGCAGACCATTTGGACAGAAGGGAAGTATACTTCTAGTCTGTATTATCATCACACATTCAGAAATCAAGTGGCGAGTGCACTATTTTCTTCTATCTGGAAAAGCAAGTGCATCATGCGTATAAAGGTGTTTGTATGGTTGTTGCTCAGTGATCGACTGAACACCAGGGACATGCTACGGAGAAGAGGCTGCAATGTTACTGATATTAGACATTGTCCTTTATGCCCCACGGGGCAGGTGGAGACATGGCAACATTTGTTCTTTGAATGCAACTTCAGTGTTCGAATATGGTCATACTTGCAGATTCATTGGGGGCAAGGAGATGTTATGGAGGATATTGTACAGCATGCCAGGAGGGAGTTTAACCAGCCATTCTTTTTTGAGGTCATTATGCTCGCTTGCTGGCATATTTGGAAACAGCGAAATGCAGCAGTTTTTGAGAGAGTACAGCCCACGTTTAGGTCCTGGAAAGCTGCCTTTGTTCATGATATCACCCTGCATGTCTGTAGGGTGAAGAAGATACATACTCATACTCTGACACAATGGATTGACAACTTACTGTAATTATTCTTTTCTGTTTTGGCCATTTGGCTTTGTACATTTGTATATTGGTGGGGTGATGGTTAATAAAATACTGTAGGGCTTTTGCTCTACAGTCTTAAGGTTCAAAAAAAAATCAGACTGGGCTTGCATGGGTTAGGACATGTAGAAAACAATGCATGACTCTTATCCTAACTATCAAATTTGTGTTACGCAAGCAAGCTCAATGGTGGAACAACTACTCTTACTCTCTCTTGCATTCTTTCTTGCAATTTTGTTCTCTCTGTAGGGCAGCAAATGTGTTTTCGTGTGCATATTTGGTGAACGTATCACGGCCAGAACATCGGCGTATCCCTCTAAACCATCAGAAAGCACTTTGTTTTAGTGGTGAGTTTCATTATAGTTGGCAACTTGTAACATGTATGATCGAGACTTCTCTAAAGCTAGTTTCTCATTATTTGGACAAATAGGGCTTAGAGGAGCCATGGCTTTTGCGCTTGCTCTCCAATCTGTGCATGAACTTCCTGAAGGACATGGAAAGGCGATACTAACAACTACCACAGCCATTGTCGTTTTAACGGTATTTGCGCATTTTCACATTCTTTGATTTTCTACACAACTTAAGAAATGATGAAGCTACATATTGGAATGGCATTCTTTTATGCATAATGCACTGTATTAATTGAGCTTTTCATTTGCTCTGATGTGTAACACAACATTGTTCCATAGAAAAACCAATTTTGTAAAATAATTAGGTAAAGAAGGAACACGGAATTAAGTTGCTTCATGCTTTCTGTGCAGTAAAAGTTATTTTTCTTTGTAAGTGTTGCAGACATGGCATTCCTGAACTGCTGCATTCTGGGATAGTTGAAATGTGACACAATATTACCATCAGATAATAAAATGCACTGCACAGCTCCCATTAATTACTTGAAATCATGCAGGTGCTTCTTATTGGAGGGTCGACAGGCACCATGTTAGAAGCTTTGGATGTAATTGGTGATGAAAATGCTTCAGTTGAAGTAAGCATTGATTTGGCTCTCTGTTCTAACAGTTCATCATTTTTTTTGTATTATTCTGAAAAAATAATTTTAAAATTCTAACTTGTATGCTATTAATTGAATTATGTAAATATTAACTGGATCTCATATTTTTGGGACAATAGCTACTCGGGGTCATATTTTTATGTGGGCCCATAAACAATTGCCCTCTACTAGCTGATCATGATTTCTAAGTTGTTTTTATCTTGTATTATCATGCTGTGTGGCACAGTTTGCTTGCTTTTGATATTTACAAGGATAATTTGGATTTATGACTAATTTATGTATGCCACTATTTCTCAGAATTATGATGATAACAATGGTTACATCCCACCAACTTTTGAGGAAGGTACATCATCTGGAGGGGGGTTGAGAATGAAACTCAAAGAGTTCCACAAAAGGTACTTTATTGTCACGTCGTGTCTTTCCATTTTCTTACAGATCATAACTCCACAGACAACTGCTGACCGTTCAATGACACAGCACAACATCATTCACCGCCCTTGACAAGAACTACCTGACTCCATTTTTCACCAGTCAGACTGATGACGACGCTGATGATTTCGGTAAGTAAATTGTTCCATCATCCGGTTTCCAGTACACGAGTGACCCACATGATTTCTACGGAATGAATTCTTAGTTTGAAATGTGTTATGCAGCATCATCACTTTAGTTAGCCTATTGAATAATTCATCCACTTACCTCCGTCTCTGAATTTGATAAATTGCTCTCTGGTTGGTTTGCGACAGGTGATCAACCCCAAAATCAGAGACGGGGATTCTATGACCAGTAGCAGAGTTTGAGCTGCTGCTTAACAAGTTATACACGGGGTCAGGTGCTAACGAATTTCATGTTATTGTAGCATGTGGGATCCAGATTGTAACCATCTAAGAATATAAATATACGCCTTGCGTTAGTTGAGTAGCATATAGCAGAGCATACGGTAGGATAGAAGTCATAAGCCTGATCAAGACAGCTGTGTCATGTATATATTTACCAGGCTCAAATGGTACATGGTGGACCTGCAGTTGAAAAGTTCTATGACTGAACTTTGTCGACCCAAGCCCTTATGAGTTATGATATGACACACCCGATAAACTGTTTCGAACAAGCCAAGTGCTGATCATAACATCAAAAGGCATAGACATGTTTTGGCTCATTTGCTTTGCTTGTATGTGATCAAATGATTAGTATGGGGAGCTCGTTCGAGGAGTCGGGTATGACTTGAACCGACGCCCATGAACAGTATTTTGTTGTTGGTGGAGGGGTTGAATATGACTCAGATCTTTCAACTAAGCTCTCATGAGTACTCTGGTGTTGGCCTCGACCTGCGATCAAGGCTTCAAGCCTTCCTCGATGTCTCCAAAACCTGTGATTACGTTCCACTCCAACGAGGTGATCAAACTAATTCGAAAACACGATCTTCTTAGTGTATGGGAACTTTTGCTATAAGGTCGTCGTACATGCCTCTACTCTATATTGTGCTGAAACCACATAAAGATACCCACTACCCGATGATTTTTTCTACAGTAACAACATATTGTAAATGCACCGGTTTTGCATGAGAGCGTTATGAATCTTCGAGACTAGCAGAGTCCGGATAGAAGGCACCTGGTAGACCAGAAGCTTCGAGGAACATTTGACATTGTAATATCATGAAATAGATTGCAAATCGTTTGGGTAATAGCAACTTAGTTTGACCTATTCCTTTGTTCCCATGAATAAGACAGATGTTTCTCAAGATTTATCGGTGACTAAGAATTAGTCCAAGTATATGGAGATTCTTTGATAAGAGATTGACATCATTAGAGAGAGTTCTCAATACACTAGTGACACCGATTATATACAGGTATACGATATTGATGATCAAATTTTGTTAATCGGGAGCTGCTTGTAGCCCTTTCATTTTATTATTCATTTTAATAAAGGTCTGTTTACCCGCAAATAAACAAGGATTTGTCATAAAAAGCGTGTGCGGCTTATTCGTGGAAATAGAAAGAGAAATGTTCAATGTACATTTTCACATCTCTCTTTGGTGCAAGGCTATTTGGGGTCAACCACGCGAGTGATCGATTCCGACACCCTACGTGACCAAATTGTCACGGTCCGCCGCCTCCCCATCCCTTTCTCTAAGCCCATCCAATGGATAGCTTTCTCCGTCGTTAAGTCAATAGTGCATGCCTTCTATTTCCCTAGGGAGGTCGCACAAGAAAGGTAAACACCTAGTATTCTAATTCACATTTTTATCACGCTAAATCATCCTACTACATGGAACACAAATGTTCCCCCAAACACGCCCTAACATATTAGGTTGATCATGTCTAGCATACCGACTAGTAATATGTGCCGACAAAAATACATCGACGACAAACATGATTTTTTTCATCAGGATAAATCATCTCATAAGACAAAGATCCACCATCATCATCAATTATCCATTAACATAATGACCATAATCATTTAGAATAGCTCCTATATATGGTTGTAGAACAATGATAAAGAGAGTTTAGGTCAAACTAGCTACTGCCTCAAACATTGGAAATGTGACCAGGAGAGGGTTCGGCAGTCGTATTCTGTCTCTCTATTTTCTATTTTGTCTCGTATGCCTTCTCTGTTTCGTGAAATTTTTTAGGGGGTATATATGTGTTTTTAAATGTCAAGACACACTCCTCGGTCGGATGATGGTGCAAATTGACGATGAACTAATGGACCCACGCCGCGGCCGGGGTATGGCCATGCCAGTGGGCCCCATGGTCTAGCAGATGGGCCCCTTGTATGGTTCTTCGTCTGGCTCTCTTCATTTACGGTGGTTTCTTCCTAGGTCAATTTGCCCCATGATTGGCCAAATCTTCGAGGAAGACTTGTTGTGGATTTGTAATATGAATGAAACATCCTCCAAATCATTTGGTATATGGCAACTTATCTTCAAAAGCCTAAAATGGAGGTCAAGCTACATGGAGCTGGGTTTTTTTTTTAACATTTTTAAGTTTCCAAAAATCGTGATAAAATTCCTGGATGTAGATGTTCTCTAGAATCTAGATCCACAATCCTGTAAATTTTGAAATTACCCGATTTGTCTTTTTTGCACAGACCAAAATATGATTTCAGAGTTGAAAATTTGCAGGATTGTAGATTCAGACGGAATTTCTTCATGATTTTTGAAAACTTAAAATGGCAATTTCGATTTTTTTGAAAAAACAAGCTCGGTCTCCAAAAATCCACTCTCAACTTATATCTTGCCCTACTCATGCCCAATGTGCTACTTGTTCGATGATGAAATCATTGCTCCCATCGAGTCGCCATCATCCATACATCATCATGGCGACGGCCATGGCAAAAGACAAATCCGATAGACCCACGTGGAAGTGAAAACAAACCTGCCTCCTCCGCCGCACCGTTAACCCCATTTCTCGCCGGCGGTATTAAACCCGATTCCCCCCTTTCCGAGCTAGCCGTTACGCTCTCATGAGTCGCATCTCCACCTAAAAATCCCATCTCATTACGCCTCAACGGCTACATCCTTCCCCGTCGCCTCTGCGCCGATCTGATCCCCACCTCCTCCCATGGCCGCCGCCGCCGCCTCCAACCCCGCGCCGGCGCATCCAGCGGCCTCCGCCGACTTCCCTCCGCCGCCGCTCCGCACCACCACCGAGCCCCGCCCGCGCCGTGGCCGCGCGCGGGAGGTCAGCTCCCGGTACCTCGCCACCCCGGGGCCCTCCCCGTCCCCCTCCGCGCGCCTCTCCACCTCCTCCTCCTCGCGCGCCTCCTCCCCGACCCCGTCCCCGCGCGCCCACACCCGCGTCGCCACCCCCTTCGCCAACGAGAACCAGCCCCCGCTCCCCCCGCCCACCCTCTCCCGCAGGCGCGCCGTGCAGAAGCTGTTCGGCGAAATCACCGGCACCCCGCGGGCCTCCGTCTCCTCCTCCTCCTCCTCCTCCGCCGCCGGGGCCGCGACTCCCAGGTTCCCGCCCCGCTCGGCCAGCGGGCCGACCCCGGCCACCGCGCGGAGGGGCTACCCGCGCCCTCCCACGCCCGCGCGCGCCTCCTCCTGCCCTTCCGCCGCCGCGGACGACGCCGCCTCCTGCTGCTCCTCGGACACGTCCTCCACCCTCACCGACTTCTCCGAGCCCGATGGGGTCCCGGTGGTGTCTGCCGCGCACTGCGAGAGCCCGCCGCTGCTCGGCCCAGCGTCCTGCCGCGGCGGGCGCCTGTCGTCGGAGCTCCGGTCCTCGGTTCCCGAGTCGGGCGGGTCCGCGCGGGGGGCTATCCCGTTCTGCCACCGTTCGCTTAACTCGGCTCTGACGAGTTGCCAGGCTCCGCCGGGGAAGGTGGTGCCGGCGCCGAGGCCACCGCAGCCGCATGGGGCGAAAGTGGCGGAGCTGAAGAAGGCGGTGATCCTTGGGGGGAGGAAGGTTGTCGGGAAGCAGGAGGACGTGCACCAGCTGCGGATGCTCGACAACCGCCACGTTCAGTACAGGTTCATGAACGCCCGGGCTGAAGTGGTGGCCAAAGCCAAGGCTGCGGCGGCGGAGGTGAGGGTTTCTTACTGTGACCCTTTCGCTGTAGTTTGATGTCCAGAATCTGAATTGAGATGCTGATGATGTTACTGTTTTCATTTGGCTGCATCTGAAGAGCTCCTTGTTCGGACTGGCCGAGAGAATTACTGGGATGCGAGAATCAGTCGCCGATAAGAGGGTAGAGGCGGAGAAGATCATGAGGGATCAGGGATTGTTCTCCATTTTTGGCGCTCAGGTAACGGAAATTTGGACACATTTTGCTTTCTGATTATTTATTTTTTGAACCGTTGTGTTGTGCATTTAAGGGATTCCTAGATAAATGTGTGACTATCGAATTTGAGTATGTCACGTGAGATGGAGCCATCCATGGGCATTGCTCAGTATCACGAGCTTTCACTGTTCTCATTTTAACTTGTCCAACTATGAACCAGTTGAATTATGCCACTGTATCGATGTGTTAGCTAAAATAAACTGTAATCTGAATCTACCTTTACATTCAGTGTGTGCCCAACGGATGTTACATGTGCACTAGCATTAGCACACTTAGGATGATTATGTGTGCAGCTTAAATTAATTAATGTAATTGCTTACTTGCAAAATATCAGGTACCATATTTGGATCAATGGAGTGACGTTGAGGAGGATTATTCCAGCTGTCTGACAGGGGCAACGTCAGCGCTGCATAACGCCTCACTAAGGCTACCAATCAGTGCCGGTGTTAGGGTAAGATTTTGATTTAATTTCACATTATGGGCATAAATTTGAACAAAAAAATTCGTGATGCAGATCAAATATTATGTTATAACACTGCTTCTAATAACGTCTGCAGGTAAATTGTGAAGAAATCTCAGAAATTCTTAACTCTGCAATGCAACTACTGGAACCAGTGTCCCCATGTGTTCAAAACTTATTACCGAAGGTGAGAAAACTGTTGCCTAGAAATGTTCTCTTTTTAAACCGAATATTTTAATTTGTGTTCGGCAAATGTTACTGTATGATATGATTCGACATTTTCTGTATATATAGTAAAAATATAAAAAGTACTAAGTGTACCTGTCTCTTATGCGAGAACATATACCCTATCAAATGATCATATTTTTTTAGAAGATTGGTGGATGGAGGTTGTGAAGTTCACCAGCATTCAAGATTTCAACTCTAACTCTAAGCACAGTAACACGCTCTATCTGAGAATACACGTTAATTTGATTGGTAAAACCTACAAATCCATGTAAGATCGCCAATTGATAATTCTCACTAAGATATGCCCATACTCCATAGTGGGACATTTGTTACAGTCTGAAGCTAATGTACTTGATAACTGAGCATCTCTCAGGTGGCTCTGTGTGAGTGCACATGCTGCCCACACAAGCTCGAGCCCTAGCCTTCGAGGTGCTCCGGACGTATCATTTCTGTAAGAAATACCAAGGGCTGATCTTAGGAGGTCTAAAAAAAAATAAAGTGTATGTATTTGTTAGAATGATCCTAACGTTTGCACATGCTGCCCACACGAGCTCAAGCCCTCGCCTTCGAGGTGCTCCGGATGTATCATTTCTGTAAGAAATACCAAGGGCTGATCTTAGGAGGTCTAAAAAAAAATAAAGTGTATGTATTTGTTAGAATGATCCTAACGTTTGCACATGCTGCCCACACGAGCTCAAGCCCTCGCCTTCGAGGTGCTCCGGATGTATCATTTCTGTAAGAAATACCAAGGGTTGATCTTAGGAGGTCTAAAAAAAAATTAAGTGTATGTATTTGTTAGAATGATCCTAACGTTTATTATTGTCATTAACCTCGGATGCTGGTAGTTATCTGGATTATGCATTACTAGAGTATACTTCATGATAAGTCTAGTTATCAATCTGATGTTTTGGAGCTATAGTTATTATGTATTCCTAGATGTTCAAACTTTAAAATGTTTGACTGGTACAAATTCTAGAATGACTTAAATTTTAGATCAGAGCTGGGTACTATTATTTTGTGTCATTCTTAGTTGTTATATTAAACAATTGGATTTCGCTCGTCATATAGGTTGAAGAAGTTGATTGTGTAGCCTCCAACCTTGCCCAAGTAATTGCTAGTGAAAGAGCTTTGATAGAAGAATGTGGAAATCTACTAAATCAAGCACACCATATGCAGGTACGGTTTTAACCAATAACTGTCTGCTCTTTGTCCGGACATACATTACATTCCTGTGAGACCCTGTCTTTAGCACGAAAATATTTGACTGATGCCTTGATAATTTCCCGTTATATAGATGAGGGAGTACAGCTTGAGAAGCCAGCTTATGCAATTGAAAAGTTGAAGCAAAACATGGAGGAACCGCAGAAAATGAACACGACACCAAGTCATGTCTTCCGACCAGTGGAGCAAATTGTGCTCACTGTTGGAAACATTTTCCAGCAGGACGAAAAAAAAAACAGGTGGCCTGATGATCATACAAAAGAAGAGGCAGAAGTATCCTTCTGCAGATCAAGAATTCCTGATTCTTTGTGGTATATATGGTGTTTTTGTCTTTGGTCCTTTGTTTCTGTTATCCTTGTGTAGCCATGGAAACAACAACTGATAGAAGCATTGTCCTTTACATAATGAAAATTCATTGGTTCTTTGTACTTGTACTCGTGCTGTTATTTTCGTTTTTTCTTCCGGGCCAAACTCTCATTGTGAAGACTTTTGGCTGAAGAATGCTAGTTTCGCCTGAACACCAAGGGCCTCTGAACGCGTAGCGGTCCATTCCGAATCCTGCAAAAAAAATGTCAAGGACTTGCTAGTTATTATAGAGTCACGGGTAGTTAAATAAAGCAGACAGGATTTCAACCAACAAATTGGGTCACATCGTCTCTTCGCTTAGCTGCTTTAACAAGACATCCTTATGCTCTTGCAACTGGGTCAGCACACGAACTACAGTAGAAAAGGATACTAACTGATGACACAGAAAGCATGCCGCAGCAGCAGTACAGTAAGCTTGAAATGTCAAGGCGTGGACATAAATAGGATGCGAATGACGCTAAGCCACACATTCGGTCGATTGTTTAAGTACGGCGACTACTGTGCCAGAAAACAGTGACAGATAGTCAAAACGAATCAAAATTACGGATTATACAAGTTGTTTAACCTGACCACGGGGTTGAATAACTAGGGCCGGTCCTGAGATTTTGGTGGCCCGGGGCGAAATTAAGGCGAAACTAAAACTTGTGGCCCCTAATTTAGACATCGTAATAATAATGAATATACGTATAAAACAAATGTTGATAATATCTTATAAATGCGTCTATAAGAAGAAGCATACCAAATAATTTATACATATTACCTTAAAAGTTTCTTCGAACATTTCTCGATGCAAAGTCAATTATAATAGGACCGATGTCAATGTCATCCAATAATTTCTTCTCGATGCATAATGTTCTCAAACCATTTAACCTCTCTTGAGTCATCGTGGACCTCAAATAGTTCTTCAATAACTTCAACTTAGAAAAGCTTCTTTCAGCTGGAGATATTCGGATAACAATTAACTTCTCTCACATGCTTGAAAATCTCCATAGCGGACACTGCATCATCAGGCAATGTGAATCTCATCATCTTCAGTTCCGAAATCAGATCATATAACTCAACATCAGATTTATCATCATGAGAGAAAGTATTTGTAAATTTTCTACACCCTTCTTCAAGTTCGTTATCACTTAAAGACTTCAAGGTGACCGAGCTCAATAGAAAACCGAATATATCTTTAAACACCATGAGTTCTTTAAATCTATCTTTCAAAGAAGTGATAGCCATATCAACCACAATATAAAAATATTTGACTTGAAAAGCCTTCTCAGCCTCTAGAATTGTTTCTTCAGAATTACTTTCATCAAACTGACTCTTCCTCTTAGCACGGCGTTTTATTGGAAACAATGGCTCTACACCCATTTCAGTTGCAATACCTTTGGCAATGATCAAACTTGAAGAATACCCCTAATCTCTGTACTGCTCAAAATATTGTGTTATACCTTGTATTTGCTTCAATGTAGAGTGAATGCACATGGCTGGAGATTGCAACATCTTGCTAACTTTATTCACTGCAAATAGAATATCATGCCAACCAGAAATTCAGAGCGTCCAAGTGCATCAAACATTTTTTTGCATCACTTTTATCCTTAGGATCAACGTCAGGAGAACGGTGTAATTCAGACAAAGCTGACCTTAACTCAGTAGCTTGATATTTATTGCCGTAACACTTTTTATTCGACTCTCCCAGCGAGTATTTGACAATGATTTCACAGTCAAACTAGGAACATGTTTAAGCATTACGTTCCACCTTTTTGTAGAACCCGCAAACAATACATATATGCGTTGAACAATTCCATAAAATGTTACAGCTTTTTCACATGATTTTGCCATATCACAAAGAGTGAGATTGAGACTATGGCAAGCACATGACATATACAATGCTCTAGGATTCAGCTCAAGTAACCTCGTATTTACCCCTTTGTATTTTCCTTTCATATTAGAACCATTATCATAGACTTGACCCCTGATGTCTGCAATATTTAGGCCAAACAATTCCATAGATTCAAGCAGTACTTGAAAAAGCCCCAAGCCAGAAGTGTCATCCACCTTCAAGAACCCCAAAAAATAGTCCTCGATTTTAATCTTGCCATCAGACAAATTAACAGAGCTGTGTTAATTTGTCGGTTAACATTCCTATCGTTCACAGGTTTTACACTCCTTACAATGTTGCAGAACTGGGCAAGCTTTATATTGAACAAGTACATACACATGAGACGGAGCATACATCATCTCAGTTAGCATGACAAAGCTACAACATACATCATATCATAATGCTTGGTAGCTACGAACAACAACATTTGCCAATTTTCGTACAGCTTCATTCCTCCACCGAACATTATCTCACAGGCTTGTTGATATTCTCCATCAGACAGGAATTACTAGCAAGGCTAGCATCCACAAGATGTACTAGTTTACACTTTGTAGCTTCTGCAGATTTACCAGGGACCAATTTGGGTCGAACCCAAAGTTACAGCGAGCAGTACTAGAATGTTGGAAACGGGCAGTACAATAGGGAGGGCAAACAAGCACCTCCGTGGCTAAGGTCGCCGCGCCGCCGAGGCAACGACGACGAGGGGAGGTCATCGCCATGCTGCCGAAGAGGGGCTGCTAGAACTGCAGCTGCCGAAGAAAAGTTTCCACAGTTCAAACAACAGAGCAGCCTAACTCATAATATAATTAATTAAACAAGAAAACGACGAAACAGTAAGAATTTAAGCATTGCTCGGTTAATCCCTGCCCTACAGAGGGTACAGACACTCCACGAAGGTTGCAATTCATGCATGATTTGGTTCACGCTACGACCAGAGGATTAATTGTTGATTAAGTGACTCAACAAATAAAAGGCATGAATGCTTCGAATAATTCATAGATAGTATATTAACGAAATAAGTATCCGACAACCATATAGTTTTCACGGTTCTAACTTCCAAGCGACAAAGTAGACTAGCCTATAACTCATATATTTTAAATAAACAAGAAGAACGACGTGATCTACTCAAATGCCCACTGGTTCTCCTTGCGGATCTCCTCTTCCTCCTCAGGCGTGAAGTCGTTTTTGATGTTGAACGTCTTGCGAATCTCTTCTGGCATCTTGCCCTTGATCATGTCGGCCACCGTCTGGCAGCTGAGGTCCAGGAGCCCCTTGATATCCAGATAGTTGGCGGCGAGGATGATGTCGAATAGAGTTGCCTGATCCACTTTGATGAAGCTCTCGTCGAAGCTCTTGAGGTCCTGCTCGTTGGTGGTGTTGTTGTCGCCGGAGCTGGCGACGTGCCTGTTGTAGTACTCGATGACCTTTGAGAGGATGCTGGAGTTGACGTTGGGGAGAGGGACGCCGTTCTCCACGCAGTCGTCCTCGATCATGTGTTGTATGGTCTGCGAGAGTGCTGCCGCCTCCTGCGTGATCTCGAACCGCTCGCCGTCGGAGCTCACCAGTGTGACCATCTTGCTCTCCTCGGCCACGACTTCTTCGACGTTGCTCTGGTCCGCCGCCGTAGCGGCCACGACCTCTTCGAATTTGCTCTGGTCCGCCGCCGTAGCCTCCATGGTTCCTGCTTGATCTCTCGTCGAAACGCTAGGTCGGGTGTCGAATAGCTTTGGAACGCTCGATCTCGATTCTTAGGGCATGTACAATGGGGTGACGTCAGCCTTCTCTTAGCGTTGACACGTAGGATAATTGTCTAGTTGGCGGAGAGAGAATGAAGAAAGAGAAGGTTGTCTTCCCTTAGCTAAGAGATGATCTCTTACGAAATAAGAGAAGGCTAATTTCACCATTGTACCGTTTGTCTTCCCTTAGAACTAGGATTTTTTACTAAAATATAATTAATTCTCATTAATTATTAGGGATGACAATAAGAGATAACGCGTTGCACAACTTATAATTTTGCCTTTCCTAAATGATGTGGACGGCTAAGAGAAAGCACGCTTTCTCTACCATTGTACATGCCCTGGCTTCGAATCTTCGATCGATTTGATTCTGGGCAGCCGATCGCTCCTATATTTAAAGGTTCAGAAAACGCAAGAAGAAACCGACTCGGGTCGGGATACTACTCGAGTTGGGATCGGTCTCCTGTCAGACACGGTCATGATCTCAGAGATTCCAGAATACACGTTATGATGCATCAGGAAAGCTCTGCATAGTTTACGGCCATAACCGAATCGAGGATGGATTTGACGGTACAGTACGGCAAGGTTCATCGTTGCTCTCCAGGGTGGTTTGAGTTTCTTATTACTGGACTCGCCACCCCAACCCTAACCCTAGCTAGCCGCCGCCGCCGGCCGGCCGGCCCCGCCGTCTCCCCCTCCCCCTCTCCTCCTCCTCCATCGCGCAGCCGCGCCGCCCCCGCGCCGGGTGCCCCTGTACGACGACCTGGTCGACGTTAGCAGGAGATCGCACACCCATTATTGGGCCGGCCCACGACCTCCCCGACGTCTTCTTCCTCGCCTCCGTCGACCTCCGCCACCACGTGCCGCCGGCCATGCCGCCTGCGACCGCCACCCGCGCCCGGCGCCGCTCCCGTGCCGCCTCGGCGCCCCGCCCTCCTCAAACCGCCGCCCACCGCCGGTCCGCCGCCGCCCCGAGCTTCCCTCTAAACCCCCTCCCACTCCGGCGAGCTCCCCCACCGCACCTGCACCCCGCACCCCCCCCCCCTCGTTAAGATTCTTGCTCGCCTCCACCACCTCCGCCGCGGCCAGCCGCGTCTTCGGTGGTTCCGGGTCGCTCCATTCTCGTCGTCGCCGTCGGCCGCCGCGGCCAGCCGCGTCGCCCGCCCGCCGCCGACTCGTCCGTGCCGCGCCGCCGTCTCCCCTCCCCTCCCCTGGCCTCCCCGCTCCGCGCCGCGCCGCCGTCTCCCTCAGCTCCGGCAGCTAATGGGCCAGGCCCATACGCGCGAGGGGGTGTGCGATTCATCCCTAACGTCGACCTGGTCGGCATATAGGGTTTGCCCCCGCGCCGGCCAGGGCCGGCTCTCAGATTTTAGAGGCCCAAGTGCAAACTGAATCAATGGGCCCCAAGTTACACGGGCCTCTTTTATTTTACTCTGCTTTATATGTACATTTGTACCAGTTATGGGCCCCAAATTTGTCCGGGCCCCGGGCCGTCGCACCTCTTGCACTGGGCCTAAGACGGCCCCGGCGCCGGCCGGCCGCGGCCTCGGCCCCTCTCCGCCCACGTCCCTACTTTCGCCTCCCTTGTCGCCGCCGTCGGCAGAGGCCGCCGGGCGCGGCCCGGCCGGCGGCGGCGGCCTGTCTTTTCCCCGCGCCTGGTGGAGGAGGCGGGGCTCCAACACCTAGCGGCGGTGCTCCTCGGTGGCCTTCGGTCCGGTCTCGGCCGGGAGGCAGCGTGATGGCGGCGGCGCACGTGGGGCTGCAGGGCAGAGCAGCGCCGCGGGCGACGGCGAGCTGCAGGGAGGCGAGCTCCGTGCCCAGCCATGGAGGCCCGATTCGGGTCCTTGGACCAGATCGGGCCTAGTGATCCAGATCGGGCCCTAGGCCCAGGCGGGGCCCTACGGGCCCATTTGGATCGGGCTGGGTAGGCCTCCTCCGCAGCTCGTTCGGCAGCGGACGGTGAGGTAGGCGGTGCAGGGGCAGTAGAGATGGCGGCCGGCCTGTTGCAGCGTGGCAACGGGCTTCACGGGTCCGATCTGGACCCGGCCGGACCCTATTAGGATTGGTTTGCCCCCAAGGGGGCTTTACGGGCCAGGCGGGCCCGGCCGGATCTAACGGGGACTGGTATGCTCCGTGGCCGCGTCCGGTCGACTACCGTCTTCGACGGTGGAGGTAGTTCCCTCCCGCGCGGCTGCGATCTCTGCTTTTCCCGGTATTAGCTTTCTTTGCCGTCGTCCTGCCGGTCTCGTGACGTTGCTTCGGGGAGACGAGGATGATGACTTGGTGGCTGTGGTGGCGCATGTTGGCAGGTGGTGAGTTTGGTGGCGGCGATGCCTAGCCCTCGCGGGCTCCTGTGCATCGGATCATTCGGGAGTGCGGACATGGTTTTTGGGAGAAATCCTTGTTGGCTTGGCCGACACCGACGCGGTGCCATCTTTGGGTGGCATCTTCCTTCCTGAAGGGCGTCGTGGCTATCTATCGTCCATCTTCCTGAGTGTACCGGGGGAAACCCTAGGACCAGTTTGCTGGTCCGGGCGGCAGCATATCTCCCTTCTTGAAGGGGCTGCTTGGTACTCAATGATTCGACGCAAGGAGCGTGGTGGCACTTCTTCGGAGAGGGCGCAACAGTTACGGGTCATCGTAGTTTAGTCGATCCACCTTTGTCACCATTTCTTTCTGCTTTTCTTCTTTTTGGGCATTTGTGTGTGTTTGCTGCTGCCCCAGCTTGTGTGGTGTCGAGTTTGTATCGACGGTTGTATGTTGGTCGGGGCTTTATTTATAAAGCGGGGCGAAATCCTGTTTCGTGGTGGAGTTTCTTATTACTGAGTCTCGAATCTTTGCCTCTCCAAAACTTCTAGTGTCCTCTAAGGCTATGGGTACAATATCGTGGAAGGAGGATGAGTGCGCCGTCGCCGCTGCGGGTCACGCACGGGAGGCGTCACGAGACGGGAGGAGCGAGGAGTTGGGGACTGGACACGGGAGGCGAATATCGCCCAATGTCGAGTTGTTGAGCTGACATTCGCTGGGCTGAGTTTTCCACTAGCGACCCCTTCCTCGATATCTCGTGCGAATAACAGCTTTCAATATCGAGTACATCTAAACAGGTCTATTTCAGATATTCGGGATGGAAAGGGTTTTAATACCTTGCCGTTGGTAGTAGTATCGACGGTCCTATAGGGGAATTGTGATGCATTAATATTTGTTCGTGGCGGAAATGAGCTTATTCCTATTCGCTGTCGTCCTCCGCTAATGAAGGTGACTGAATTTCTGCGATGATTATTACCCGAGCTCCAATGCTCACTCTACTTACGAATATCAATAAATTATATTTATAAGTTTAAAACTTCTGAAAACATTTCTTCATATTGCCAATGATGCATCCCACAATGGTGCAAAATCTTGATTTGAAACACTTTATATTCCGGGTTACACAAAAATGAGAAATGTTGTATATGTTGGAGATTTGAAAATGTGTACATTTGGATCCACATATTTGTCATTTTTGTGTAGAGCCGGAACATAAATATTTTAAGTCGAGATTTTACATGTTTGTGGAATATATCATTGACAACATGCGGTATTTTTTCCAGATGTTTTTACAACTCATAAATATGATATTTTATTAAAAAAAGAAAATTAGTAAAGCGAGCACTCGAGTCCGGGAACAAGAAATCTCTTTTATAGTTATTATTTGTTGTTTCCTTCTGGCTAGATGTCTCTCGCCGGTTAAATATGTGATAAACTTACAAATTGTTGTTTATCTATTAGCTTTCGGTAGCTACCATACCGACAGTTTTTCATACTGACTCGTATTTTGCTCCGTCCAAAATAGGATGGAATAGATCTTGACACCCATCCGAAATTACAGTTACCTATTCTTAGACAACAAATTATGAATAGTGGGCAATAAATCTTTATTTTTCCGAAGCAGATGCAAGCGCTTTGCCTCTTCTTGATAATTAAGGAGTTCGAAAAGGTTTCAAGGCTAAAAAGAACGGTACAAATCATCCTTTCACCGGAACTGTACAACTCACATTCTCCTTGCTATGAGCATGTTTCGACAAACGTTAAATATGTTTAAAATTGACAATCTAATGCTTTCCCTGTTCATTTTGGGTAGCTGCCAATATCATACCAAAAAAAATCCCATAATAGCTAGCGCTATTGATGTTTGCTCGATCAAAACATGGATATGATAGTCACATCAGAGTAGTATGCCATAGATTTGGCACACTCAGAAAACTCAGTTACATTATCATATAATTGAACATATTCAGTTAGGAACAAGATTATTATATGACAAGAAAACTTTGACCACCTCCTCAGCAACGGAGTGACAAAAAAAAAGGAAGAAAGACACCAAAGTCAAACAAATTAGAAGATTCTATGTCCGTTTAGAGGCAGTATCATGATTCTTTTAGATGATAGTTCAAACAAAAGTTACCCTAATAATATGTGCACTTTAAGTGACATAAAACTGAGTCATCTGTATATTTGAAGACAATTACTTATTATTACACTTGTGTATCACATAAAGGTTGGTATTAATAAATTATGATATGCCTGACAATATGAATGGAGGGAGCAAGTCTTAACATCTACTTAGGGCCGGTCCTGAGATTTTGGTGGCCCGGGGCGAAACTAAAACGTGTGGCCCCTCATTTAGACATCGTAATAATAATGATATACACATAAAACAAATGTTGATAACATCTTATAAATGCGTCTATAAGAAGGAGCATACCAAGTAATTTACACATATTACCTTAAAAGTTTCTTCTAACATTTCTCGATGCAAAGTCACTTATAATAGGATCGGTGTCAATGTCATCCAATAATTTCTTCTCGGTGCATAATGTTCCCAAACCATTTAACCTCTCTTGAGTCATCGTGGACCTGAAATTGTTCTTCAATAACTTCAACTTGGAAAAGCTTCTTTTAGTTGATGCAACCGTCACAGGCACGGTAAATAAGATGCGATAAGCAATGAAGATATTCGGATAACAATTAACTTCTCTCACGTGCTTGAAAATCTCCATATCGGACATTGCATCATCAGGCAATGTGAATCATCATCTCCAGTTCCGAAATCAGATCATATAACTCAACATCATATTTACCATCATTAGAGAAAGTATTTGCAAATTTTCTACACCCTTCTTCAAGTTCGTTATCACTTAAAGACTTCAAGGTGACCGGAAAACCGAATATATCTTTAAACACCATGAGTTCTTTAAATCTATCTTTCCAAGAAGTGATAGCCATATCAACCACAACATAAAAATATTTGACTTGAAAAGCCTTCTCAGCCTCTAGAATTGCTTCTTCAGAATTACTTTCATCAAACTGACTCTTCCTCTTAGCATGACGTTTTATTGGAAACAATGGCTCTATACCCATTTCAGTTGCAATACCTTTGGCAATGATCAAACTTGAAGAATACCCCTCATCTCTGTACTGCTCAAAATATTGTGTTATACCTTTTATTTGCTTCAATGTAGAGTCAATGCACATGGCTGGAGATTGCAACATCTTGCTAACTTTATTCACTGCAAATATAATATCATGCCAACCAGAAATTCAAAGCGTCCAAGTGCATCAAACAAAAAAATTGCATCACTTTTATCCTTAGGATCAACGTCAGGAGAGTGGTGTAATTCAGACAAAGCTGACCTTAACTCAGTAGCTTGATATCTTATTGTTGTAACACTTGTTATTCGACTCTCCCAACGAGTATTGGACAATGATTTCACAGTCAAACTAGGAACATATTTAAGAATAGATTCCACCTTTTTGCAGAACCCGCAAACAATACATATACGTGTTGAACAATTCCAAAAAATGTTACAACTTTTTTCACATGATTTTGCCATATAACAAAGATTGATATTGAGACTATGTCAAGCACATGGCATATACAATGCTCTAGGATTCAGCTCAAATAACCTCGTATTTACCCCTTTGTATTTTCCTTTCATATTAGAACCATTATCATAGCCTTGACCTCTGATGTCTGCAATATTTAGGCCAAACAATTCCATAGATTCAAGCAGTACTTTAAAAATCCCCAAGCCAGAAGTGTCATCCACCTTCAAGAACCCCAAAAAATACTCCTCAATTTTAATCTTGTCATCAGACAATTTTAATCTTGTCATCAGACAAATTAAACGAGGGATTTTACAAGTTCTATTTTAAAAAAAATCAAAATTATGGATTCGGAGGCCATGACACCGATCTCCATCTTCATCATTATCATCTACACCCTTGTCATCGATTCCTTCATTCATGTCGTTGTAAATCTAAACCCTGGTTTGGATTCATACATGTGTTAATTTAATCATTCATCTGATATTCATATGACTATATATTTTGATAATCTCACGTGCCCCTATTTCTTAGTAATTTCATTAGTTTTTGTCAATATGGATAAATCATAGCAGGCACATTAAATTTTATGAAGGTGTATTTGATATATCGGGTATATCTGTGCTAACGCTCTTCATGATTGGTTGCACAACATTTTCCTTACGGGCACGTAGGAGATTATTTCCTCTGTGAGGCGGAGTTTGTAGGTATTGCGACGACATAATCAGCCCACCTCTCTCCTTTGACAATTTGAAAGGGATTATCGGAGATCCAAGTTCTTTACTCCACATCTGCGGGGCTGACCCAATAGTTTGTAGGTTAATCAAGAGACAATGGAGGTCTCTTGATGCTAGACTGCGCCCGCACATGCCATGCTACATAGATAAGATGCATCGTCAGAATTGACCCATTATGCTAGTGTTGAATTTTCAATCACTAAGACCACTTTATCCCTATTGCAGTTTTGATATTTTCCATTGCCCGTATTCTCTATGAAAATGAATTGGTGTAGTCTTGCTCTTAGATGTCATTACAAGCAAATCATTTTCATAACCCTCTTGCTTGGAATTTGAGATAACTTGCTGGCACTCTTCATTAAAATTCAACAAGATGCAAAAGATAAGCTTCTCAACTCCTTGTGGTTTGATACTCTTACACTGAAAACAACTACAACAATTTAGACACAAATCGAAACGTGTCCACCCACCGAACGACGTTGTAGCCACCGCCACGCCCTCTCCCCCTCGCCGCCGCCGCGGGAGGCCGCCTGGCCTGCCGTCGGCGGCGGCGGGGCTGCCTGCTGTTCGTCCCGTGCCCTCATGGCCGAGGCGTTTGTTTCCCTGATGCGTTTTTTCTCGTTTTGTTTGTCCTCAGATCTAAATCCTTGTCGGCCGCTGCTACGCCCCGGCATCCTCCGTGAGGCCGGGATGGGTCCTTGCTTCGCCGTTCTCCGTCTAGATCATGGCGCTCCTTCGTTAGAACGTCGGGATCTTGGGGACACAATTGTCTTGGACGACACCGACGGGATGCAGATGTGGAGGCGTGTCCATGTTTGTTGGAGCGACGCTCTGATGGTTGCGGCGACGTCTCTTGCAATAAGGTCTCCCCGGCTTCAGTGCCATCTCGGCGGCGACGTCGAGAAGCCCGTGGGAGTGGTGTGTTTCTCAAGGGTTTCTTCTGGTGGTGACGATCTTCGGATCGTCGTGGAGCTTCATCGGCGGTTTATCCTTCTTCTTCGGCACCGGGACGGATGTGGTCTTCTTGACCCATTCGGCGACTTCCCGTCCGCAACCAACAGCGTCAAGCCGACTCAGGGTGGAGCGGCAGCGGCGGCGCGTCGTCGACACGGTCTGGAGGTTGAAGACGAAGGGCATCTCAATAATCTCGTTGTAATTTTCGTTTTTGTTGAGGTGTTTTGTACGGTTCGATGTTTCTTCTAATACCAAGGTCGTTTTCGCAAAAAAAAAAAAAACTACAACAATTTGGTGTAGCATTTCTCTAGCCCGCTATATATACCCCTCCTTTCCCAACCAAGATAAGGTTCCACATTACTCCCTCTTCACCATTTTTGCATCTCCAAAGTTTGATTCATCCAATCAAATCTCAAGACATCCAACGGAAAATAAATAGGAGAGATAAATCTTCAAATCCCACCTAGCAAAGTTTGATCCGACTTTATTCCTTATGATGCTTGTTACTCTTGGAGTTTGAGGGATAGTAGGCAGTACATGTGATCCTATAAGTTTGTAAGGGACTGGAGGCCGGAAAGTGGGTTTTGATCGCGCGCACCAGTGCACCCTTCAGCTTAAAAAATTCGAAATCCATATTTATAATCTTCAAAAAATTCCGAAAAAAATTCCAAGTGTAGCCAATGATATATTAGTTAAAACTACTATATTAATTCAAACATGGCAATGACTAGTTTAATCCTATATAAATGAAGGTTACTTGAAGTTAGAAATCTATTTAACACGGGGAAAACGAAATGATGAGAAACCATTTGACAAATAAACAACATAAAGATGGCTGATAGAACATAGACGTGAGGGTCAGGAGAGAGAGGCGGTCATAAGAATCTCATCTAGGGTTTTGTCCCCCTCGTTGACGCCGCCGCTGGTCCACTCCGGTGGCCTTATTAGGGCCTTGAAGGCGTGGCGGATCACGGCCTCTCACCGGCGGAGGGTTTCCCGTCCTTCGTTTAGATTTTCAGTGTCTTATTCAAAAGCAACGCAAGCGATTTAGTTGACACTAAATTTACATAAGTCGAATCTAAGAACTTTAGGGCTCGTTTGGCTCCCATCATTTGGGGCCAAAAGTGTGGAATTCATTTTACAATTCCATACCCCACTTGTTTGGATGTACTGGAATTGGCTATAGAATTCAATTGAGGATTCCTAATCGATTGACAGGAAGCGTTACCTGATTCCATCCCACGACCCGTCATTCTCGTGGTTTTCTCCCGCAGAGCTCGTCTTCCTCCCCCACCCACGACCTCGCCGCCGCCACCACCCCGCCGCCACGGTTCCTGGCCGCCGCCGACGAGCCTCTTCGCATCGACTCACACGCCGCCAGATCCCACGTCGACTCATCTCCCTCGCCTCCTCTCGCACGCCATGGCGGCTCTTCCCCACCGCGATCTTGTCACCTCTAGGCCGGGACTGTCTCGCCGCCGGTGAGCCGCCGTCGACGTCAGCTCGTCCATCCCGTAAGTCTCCTTCTCCCCATATCCGTTCCTCTCTTATCTCCCACTCCTCTTTTCCCGTATTGAAACCCTAACCCTACCCGATCTGCCGATCTGCAGCTCATCGACCCCAAGAACCGGTTCATCGACCTCAAGAACAAGCTCATCGAGAACAAGCTCATCGATCTGCAGCTCATCGTCCCGCTGCTCGTCCACGACAAGTACTTTCCCTACAGCAAGGGCCGGCATCACCATCTACCAAGGTAATTCACCACTTCCCTACGTTGGATGTAATGGAAGCCAATTATCACCATCTACACCCACGCTGTCTATAATACTCCTGTTTGATTTTCTGTAATTGCTTATATGTGTTGCTTCGGAACAAATACTCACTGGAGTAGATGTTGCTTGCTTAGATACCTCAGGGCATTTGATGGTTTGGTCTTGGAGATGTGGAACTTGGTAATGCAACATCATGACAATCGCCATTGCGATGTCTCTGGTCTTGGAGATGCATACTCTTCTTTGCATATGTTCAGACAATAGTCTCTACTTGTTAAAACTGATGGAAATGTTCTGTTTGGTTAAATTTGGAGTCGTAGTCAATCAAGTGTAGTTAAGTTTTTATTTAGAACTTGTCCAAAAATATCTCAAGCTTGTATACTATTACTACCTCAGTTAGTTCTCTCTGGTTTATTTGTATGCTCAGTTAGTTCTCTCTGTTTTATGTGTAGATGGCTGATCTACCTCTAGTGTTGTATCATGAGAGTAAGAGGAAGAAAAGGAAGAGGGCAGCAGCTGTGTTCTTTGTTTCTGTAGTTTCTATAGCTCAGCATATGTACTGTAAGAGAAATTTTTTAGAGCTTGGAGATTTCAGTGAGGAAGAGACCGAGACTAGATATAGGAAACAGATGCTTAGGAACATTTATATGGGCCCTAATGAATATTGTTATGATACTCTACGGTTCACCAAAAGGTCCTTTGGTGACTTATGTGCTATCTTATGTGAAAGGGCTGGAATGAAAGACACCTTCTACATGTCTGTTGAAGAAGCCGTAGCCATTTTCTTGCTTGTTCTTAGCCATAACATCAAGTTTAGGTTAATCCGTAGCACCTATAGGTGGACACTTGAGCCAATTAGCCGACACTTCAATAAGGTGTTAGGAGCCGTATTGTCCTTATCTCATGAACTCATCAAGTTGCCTGAACCTGCTGCTGTGCAAGTTGAGGACAACAGATGGAAGTGGTTCCCTTATGCGCTTGGAGCTTTGGATGGCACCCATGTTCCTGTCCGTGTTTCACTACGCAAGCAAGGTAGATATAGGAACAGAAAGCATGAGATAACAACAAATGTGTTGGGTGTTTGTGATCGTAGCATGAAGTTTGTTTATGTGTTAGCTGGATGGGAAGGTTCTGCATCAGATTCACGAGTGTTGCGAGATGCAATGTTTAGAGAAGATGCTTTCAAAGTTCCAAGTGGAAAATACTACCTAGTAGATGCTGGATACACAAATGGTCCGGGCTTCCTTGCACCATTCCGGAGCACGCGGTATCACTTGAAAGAGTGGGCTGCTGTAGGAAATAATCCACAAACTCCACAAGAGCTCTATAACCTCCGACATGCAACTGCAAGGAATGTAGTTGAGAGGATATTTGCTTTCATAAAGATGAGATGGGCTATTCTTCGGACTAAATCATTTTTTGGAATAAGAAATCAGGTATCCTATATGTTAGTTGGGTCAATTTGTTTGGGTTCTTTTAGATTTGTATTAACATGTCATCTTAACCTAATGGCATATTCGAGTCATCAATGCGTGTTGTGTCTTGCATAACTTCCTAATTGATAGACAAAGAGAGATGGATGACTTAATGTTACATGAAGTGGATAATCAAATAAATAATGCTGCCATGGAAGGTCAAGAGGATCCTAATATGATTAGGCACGTTGAGATGAGTCATGCGTGGAACAACAAGAGAATGACCTTAGCTAATCAGATGTGGGCAGATTATCAAGTTAGACGTGGGCAAGGAAATGTTTGACTTTGCTGAATGATGTACATTCTTCTTTACCTATGTTTGCTAGTTGGTATGTTTCATATATGTCAAATTAGTTATTTTCTTTGTCAAATTATCAAATGATGTCATATAATCTGATGATTTTCTTGTTGCTCTAGGTATGGCTTCCCAAAAAAAAGGCAGGAGCTACTGTGCTTGGACAGATGAGATGGACAAGGCTATGTTGGATGTCTTCATCGACCATTACAACAAAGGAGACCGTGCTCAAAATGGGTGGAAACCTCACGTGTACACTGCTGCTGTGAAGAATGTGAGAGAGAAGTGTGATAAGCAAATTACGAAGGAGCACATTGTGTCCAGAAGTAAGACTTTTGACAAGTACTATGTTGTCGTCAACAAGATGCTTTGTCAAAGTGGCTTTGGTTGGGACTGGGACAACATGATGATCTCTGTTGACAGTGAGGATGTTTGGAGGAATTATGTCAAGGTAAATTCTTCCATGACCTAGTGCTTGCGAGTTTTCTCTTGTTCTTTGTTGCTCCATGTTAATATTTGTGTCTGCTAAGATAACACAACCATCCTTGCTTGTTTCATGTACTGACGTACTGATTGCTTAGGAAAAGTTATTGATTAAATCCTTGCTACCAATGGAAGTTGGTAACCTGTAGATTTTTTTTGTGGGCGCTATAACATTAGAGTCTAAACTGTCATTTGTTTTAGTTTGGAAGTGTGCTGCTGCTTTTGGTTAGCTGTTTCCCGTCGGAACGGTTTGTTTTAGAAGATGTGCCGAGACACCAACGGCAGTTTCTTGCATTCCAGGCGTGGCAGTGCTGTGCAGTGCATTTGTTGTGATTGGCATGAGCCATGCGTGCCCTGTGATTGTTAATAAATTATGTTGGCTAAAGAAACAAGCTGTCCTCCTTGTGATGTACTTCTCATACCAATTCTTGTTGTTTGCAGGCAAACAAGGACGCTGCTTCCTATAGGAACAAAGTTATACAGTATTGGGACATGATCAGTGTTATCTACTCAAAAGACCGTGCTACTGGAGCGGGTGCAAGGACTGCGGGTGAAAGTGGCGCTGAAATGGCAGAAGAGAATCCTAGCAACAACAAAGACAATGATGATGCATCATCTACCCAAACCGGCGAAGAAAGAAAGAAGAAAAGGTTCAGGTCAGATGACTCGGTTGCTATCATGCTTGGGGAGAAGCTGGACAGCTTCACTGCAGCCTTTAAAGCTGATGTTTCCGAGCCCCCTCCAAAACAGACATCTCCTGAAGACATACTTGCTGCTCTTGGTGCAATAGGATTAGAAGAAGATGATCTTTTAGCAGCGTACGACATTCTCGTCTCTGATGACCGCAAGTTCAAGTCCCTTCAAGCTCTGCCTGAGGGATTGAAGAAGAAGTGGGTCATGAAGCAACTGAAGCATTAGCCTCTTCTCTGTTTCCTTGCATCTGATCATAAGTTATTGCCTTTTGGCTTTTATGTACTGTGTAATATTGCTCTATGTAGACCTGGACATGGCCCTTGTGAACCTGGACATGGCACTTTCGTTTCTAGACCTGGACATGGCCCTTGTGAACCTGGACATGGCACTTTCGTTTGTGGACCTGGACATGGCACTTTCGTTTAATCATAAGACATTGCCATTTTTATTCGATATGCTGCAGTGTAAATTAGCCCAGTTTTGGTAGTAATCTTTGAATTCATGCAAAAATGGCAGCCAAACATGTTTTTGGAATTCATTTCAGTTCAGGATGCCAAGTGTTTGCCAAACAGGAATATGGAATTCATTTCACTGGTTTTTGCAATTGAAATGATATGGGAATGTCATTTCAATTCATTTGCACCAAATGAATTGAAATGAGGGGAGCCAAACGAGCCCTTATGCAAGTCGCATTTATTATACGATTACAAATACGTATGCGTAGACGGTGCACATACCGATACACTACTCCATCCGTACGTCTACGTACACGTACGGAGAGAGAGAGAGCATCGACGGGGTCGAGCGAGCCCAACCTCCTTCCCTTCCCCCGCGACGTCTTCTTCTTCCTTCCCTCCCTTTCACCTCCTTTCAAACCCTAGAAACCAGTTCCCCGACCAAAACCCTAACCCTAGCTCCCTCCACCGTCCCCCCCTCCCCACCGCCCCTCGCGCCTCCCGCGGCCGCGGCCCCCCCGCGCCCCATCCCCCGCCTCCCGGCTCCCGCGGACCTAGGGTTTGCGCGTGCGTCCGCGAGCCCCGGCGAGGGCCTGCGCGGCTTGCGACCAGGAGGTGGGAGGTGGAGATGAGATAGGGCCGCGGGGCGGTGGTGGCAATGAGTAGGCTCTCGTTCAGGCCGCGGCCTCTCGACATCCACAAGAAGCTCCCCATCCTCAAGTCAGCGCGGGACTTCGAGGACGATGACCCCACGGCGGCAGCGGTCGCCGCGGCCAGGGTAGGGGTCCTGCTGCGGCACTCCGCTTCGGAGCTCTCTGCCACTGCCACTGACGCCGAGGTAATCTAATCAACTGTCACTCACTGACACCGTTTCTGTCGAGGGCGCAGTTCTTTGAACTGTCACTGTATGGTACTAGCCCCCATAGCTTTTTTTTTGTAGGCTGGTTGTCGGTTTCTTGTTGATGTCAGCCCAATTAGCAGGTTGAATTCAAACGTATTGCATAATTGCAGTATCTTGTCTGAATATTTAGCTTGTCTTCCACCAAACGCAATTCCGGGAACTATTATATGTATTAGTTTCTTTTGGTGGGATTTTGATGTTTGATGGAATGCTTGCAGGGAAATCCAACTCCCAGCAAGAAGAATGCTCAAGAAATACCGACACCGCAGTTTGACGATGTGGAAACCTATGAAAGGGATTACACTCGTACCTTTGCACAACCGTCGGCTTATATACGAGGAAGAGGAGGTTTATTTCTCATTGCTGCTCTGGAATTACACTTTTACATTGACAATGTTTTGCTTATGGACTGTTTATTAAGAATGAGTACCTGCTGCAGCAAGAGCTGATATCGGTGAATTTGTTGAGTACGACCTGGATAATGAAGATGAAGAATGGCTTGAAGACTTCAACAATGAGCGGAAAAATCTCAACCCTGAAAAGTAAGAAAATGCTACCAATTTGCATTTTGGTTACTGTTAAACATGTAAATTTTGGAATCTTGAATGAAAATGAGGACTTCAGATTCCTGTCCAGAGTCATGTTTCCAGTAGAAGAAGTTCATCCTTGCGTAGAATTTGACTTGTGTCAGTGAAATATTAACATGTAAAGGCTTAGAAAAAAAGATTGACCATCGTATTATTTTCCCCTTATGGAGCATGTATGTTTTGCTTCATTTAAGTGTTTTTTTTTTTTGGCAAAAACTACATTTTAAGTGAAATTGCATATTACAGGTTGGAGGTCCTCCTATTCAAGTTGGAAATTTTGGATCACAAAGCTCGAGAAAGAGCAGGAGCCATAACACCAACTTTCATAGGGCCTGTTCCAGTCCTCTTGCAGCTTGATGTTGCTATCGAGGTAAAGCATCATGCTAACTGGAAATCTTACAAAATGGTCGTATGAATGTTATTGCTAAAAGGGGAGATAGAGTTGAAGCACTGACCTATGTGCATGCTCAATGGAAATTGTACTGGTTATAGGATAATGTAACTGTATAGCTTTATCAGTCTACTCAAGTCCTTCCCTATCTGTTACCGTCATTATCAATTCTGAAATAGTGCCTATTCATTTTTATCGCATTTTATGCAAGTCATGCCAGTTGAAATTAGATATTTTACCTAAGGAATCCTCTCGATAGCTTTAGCACACGCGAACCCTTTTGTTTAATATAAATATGACTTTGAATTAAGAGAGTTGCTGCAATTACATGTTGTACACACCTCAGAGCCGTGGTAAATTCCATCTGTTCTGCATGTTGCCGATCCAACCCTGTAGGCAATCTTGCTGTTGGCCGCAGGGTACTTGGTGGGGAGTGACCCACATGGGTTTCGGTTTCTCTGCCATGTTCTTTCAAAAAACATGACATTTGTAATTACTTCTGTTCTCTTCTTGTCGAATTCCATATATCTTCTCTTTGGTTGGAAAACATATATATTTCAGTTTCAGTATTCATGCATGCCCATCTCTGTTGTCCCACTGTTGGCACTGAGGTACATTTCATACTGCATCTCTCTAGTTGGCATTTCACTGTCATGCTATGCTATGATTGTGAATGACATTTGTTTAGACATTGCATACACTTTGTCTATATCTTGCTTCATGTCGATTAGTATATTCTTTAGAATTTGCCCTCGATTGCTCAAACCTGCTTGTGTGGAGATCACATATATTATATTAATGTGGATGGATTTCAAACTTTACGGTTAAATAGAAATTAAGTTATTAATGGGGATATGCACATAATTTTTGTAATTTTCTTATTAATTGTTGATTATATGATTTAGGCTTTTTGTTTTTTCATGATAGTTGGAAGGGACCCATTCTCCTTAGTTTTGGAGTCTTTTAGTACATTTATTTCCTACAAATTATTTTCTTACCAAGTGCTTCTCTATACAGGCTTTGCAATATTTATCTGTTCGGTATGCCGTTTACCAAGCTGTATATAACTATTGGAAAGCAAAGGTATGCTCCAATGTTAGAAACTTCGAATGCAGAACATTGTATTCTTTAGTACACAACCAAAGCATAATCTTACCTTTTAAATGCTGTAACATAGCTCGTTCTCATTGCCTGTTATACCTAGTTTTCTGATAGTTTATTTGTTTTTGCATGTTTGGGAATTTCTTGTTCTACTTGATTTAGACTTCTCAATCTTGCAGAAAATGATATTGTGACTTAGATATGGCTGCTGCATTCCTTATGTTTATTGGTTTTATTTTTAATCAGAGGGAACGGTGGCAAAAGCCTATTCTGCGGCGTTTGCAGGTTAGCTTACTTATTTAAATCTCTTACTGATGCTACAGTATTAAATCCTCTGGGTGTAGGTAGATGTTCTATTTGGATGCTGTTTCTTCCGACTTATATGATACATCTGAGACTGAAAACCCTAGAAGTTAAACGTTGTTTTGTTCTCTTTTTGTGGGCTACCGCGGGAACTTCTGACTGGTGCGCAAATCATGTCATCAGACGAGGCAGTAATCATGTTAAAACTAGTTTGATGACTATGTACAGATGATTGATAATAGAGTTGACACAAGTTAAATTAGATACTTAAAGATGGAAACTAGCTGGAGATCCTCAAATATGTCAGTAGCATGTGCCTATTGTTCAAAGTAAGATAAGTTTGCTAAGATCTCAGGACCCAACAGCATTACATTTCCATTCGAGGAGCTATTTGTACTACAATCCATATACCCTAAAAAAAAGCTCTCCATCGAACATAGGGAAATTAAGGCTCTAAACTTTCTTAGTGAATTTACAACTTGTATCTCTACAGTTCCAGTGCAGACTTATGATTGGAATTTTGGGAAATGTAGCACGCCATGCAATGCGTGGTATCCCACACTATTTTTTTTGGATAGTTCCTTATTCAAAACGAAAACTGCATCGCGTGTTCTCCTGCCATTTGCATTTAGTCAAATTCTCCTCTCTTAGAATAACCCCCGTCCTTTGCCAAATAAACCAAAGGAATACCTTGTTTTCAAACGGTAATATAAGTCACCATAACCGTTTTTTTCTGAAACGAACTCGCTCCGAATATGCACAGAAAAAAATCGTGGTATGCAAATCCGATATAAACGAGCCCTGATCCTTAGATTGTTACAACGCTGTCACCTTGAGGACAATGGCATTCCAATCAGCTAAATGCTCACCTATGAGAGCCTAGCGGAAGTCCACATTTGGATTGACCGCTCCAAGAACAGCGGTTACTGTGGGATGTTTAGTACTTACAATGCTAAATACCTGGTGTATGAAGCAAAAAGGATGCATCCCTAGCCATTCATCTTCCCCAAAACAGACAGGTTTACATTTTTTCTACGCGAAATGACCCGTACTGAAGGAAGATTTTTGGACTCGCATATGTCCCTTCCTGAACTTTGAGTCATTGGGCTTGGCTTTTATCATTAAGTACCCCTAGCTTATTGCCATGTGTTAAATTGTGTATGGTCAGAAAAATGAAAGTCGTCCTAAGACAGAGGGCTAAGGGTCTGTTTGTTTGGGCTGCAGCTTTTGAAAAGCAGCTGTAGCTGTTGAACTGTGAGAAAACAGCTGTGAGAAGCAGCTGTTGAAAGCAGAGATATGATGTTTGGTAAAACTGTTGTTAGCAGCTGTTGCTGTTGATTTTCTGATTGAAATGTCTGGAATGCCCTGAATGCTGAAGATGTTATACAAGTGCTGATTTGAACCGAAATAGTTGTTTTTGACTTATTTCATCCATAATTACTATTTTTTACTTAGTTTAGAGAGCTAAATCATTTCATTTATTTATATTTAATAATTGAAACACGTAATTTAATGATTTTTACGAGTATTTTACAACACAAAAGATGTTGGAGTATTTTATGAGTTCAATTATCTCAATTTAATGATTTTTAACACGCTTTGTATTGGAATATTATTTTTAGTGTTTTGTATTGATATATATTCACAAAACAAGAAAATATTGTGATAATTATATTATAAGACTTCTCCATATGTATCCAAAAGAATTACAAATTTCTCATGTCTACAATATATTGCAAGATAAGACTTCCCCATACGCATGGTCAACCGAGTTACAACACGAAAGTTGTGGACAACGGCGAGATCGATCTATTCGTAAAAGGAAACTTAAAACGGTCAACCTAGTGCAACGAATTTGAGTAAATTTGTCCAAAAAATGGTGCAAATTTTGATCTAAAATTCATAAGTTATAGTACATAAAACTCGAAACCAATCACGGGAATGAAACCTACGCGTCGACGTGCACATATTTCGTGTACAAATTATTTCAAATGAGATATATTTGTTGGAGTAATCCTGTGCTGTCACCTTGACCTCAGCCTCTACACAACTCTAGAATCATCTACCATGTAGTGGTTTTCACTGCTGTAGCTTAGTAGCTAAGCTAGTAGCTAGCAGTAGGTTCTAGAATACAGCACATGAGTTGTACCTAGTAGAAGGCTGTAGAAGCTAGTAGCATGGTAGAAGGCTGTAGAAGCTGTAGCAGATATTTTACTAGGTCGGTTTGTAAGTCCTATAAATAGGACATGCACCCATCGTTGTAAGTAAGCAGAATACAAGCAATAAAGCTTCAGGTTGTGTACGTGACCAGTCTCCACTACTACTCGATCCACTTCAGTGAGTGTTCGTGTGAGCCAAACCAACTAGCTGAGAGAGCGTCAGCTCACAACAACTGGTATCAGAGCCATGTCCAAGGCTGCAACGGAGGTCGGCGAGAAGGGTGAACGCAGCGGGTTCAAGACGCCGCTGCCGGTCGCAAGGCGACGCCATTCCACATCTCCAATGGCTCGACTGGGCTGCAGCCCGACACGCCGCGGTGGCGGCGAGCTGGTAGTGCGCGAGCGTGTCGTGAGGGAGAGCACCAGCTCTGCCCAATATCCGATGCTAACCCGCTCAAACTATGCTGAGTGGGCGATGGTGATGCGCGTCCAGCTCCAGGCTCAGCACTTGTGGGATGTCATCGAGTTTGGCGCCGACGACGAGCACGACGATCGAGCTGCGCTGGCAGCATTGCTCCGTGCCGTTCCGCCGGAGCTAGTGCGTACGCTGGCGGCAAAGGACAACGCAAAGGCAGCGTGGGAAACGCTCAAGACGATGCGTCTCGGCTCTGAGCGCATACGGGAGGCAAAGGCGCAGACGAGACGTCGCGAGTTTGAGGAACTTCGTTTCCGCCCAGGTGAGTCGATCGAAGATTTCTCGATTCGACTAACAAACATCGTCAGTGATCTCGAGCTCCTCGGCGATCCCATAAGCGAGTACAAGGCAGTGCTCAAGTTCCTGCGCGCGGTGCCGCGCAAGTACCGACCGGTGGTGATGGCCATCGAGCAAGTTGTCAACCTCCAGGAGTTGACAATCGAGGAGTTGTGTGGTCGCCTTATCACAGCGGAGGAGGCGTACGACCTAGACGATGCCACCAACGGCGTCAACAAGCTTCTCCTCACAGAGGAGGAATGGGAGAGCCGTCAACGACAACGCGGAAAGGGTGTATCTAGCAGCGGCGACAGCAGCGGCAAGCCGGCTCCAGGCGGAAGCAACAAGGTGCGCAAGGAGGTGGCACTGGCTCAGGTGAGCGCCGTAGAGGGAGTTGTCGGTACTGCGGTAAGCTTGGACACTGGGCAAAGGAGTGCCGAAAAGCCAAGCGCGACCGTGAGCAGCGCGGCGAGGCGGCTAACCTTGTGCAGGCTGAAGACGAGGACAACACGCTGCTGATGGCAACCCATACCGAGGTGGCAGTAGCTATGCCTGCTGAGGATACGGCGAACCCCTCTACACTAACAACGGGGGAGCAAGTCTTCCTCAACGAGGAACGTGCACATGTCGAGCTTCGCAAGTCCGAGAGTGACACCGACACGGCATGGTACCTGGACACAGGCGCTTCAAACCACATGACCGGAGAAGCATCCGTCTTCGCAGAGCTCAACAAGAAGGTCTCCGGCACGGTACGTTTCGATGACGGCTCTCTTGTCGACATATGTGGGCGTGGCACGGTGATGTTCGCTATGGACGGCGGGCGACACGGGCGTTGACGAACGTCTACTGGATCCCGCGGATCAAGACAAACATCATCAGCATTGGGCAGCTCGACGAGATTGGGTGCCCGACGCACGTCGAAAATGGAATGATGATCATCCGCGACCGGCAGAAGAAGCTCATCGCCAAGGCTCCTCGCATGCGGAATCGGCTGTACATGGTGCATCTCCAGATCGAGAAGCCAATATGCCTCGCTGCTCACATGGGCGAGGACGCGTGGATATGGCACGCGCGCTTCGGCCACCAGAGTTTTGAAAGTCTCGAGAAGCTTGCTCGGAAGGACATGGTGCGCGGACTTCCATGATCAACCACGTGGAGCAGCTCTGCGAGGCGTGCCTCGCCGGCAAGCACCGCCGCGCCCCGTTTCCTCAGGTGGCGAAGTACCGCGCTACCGAACCGTTGGAGCTCGTGCATGGTGACTTGTGCGGCCCTATCTCGCCGCCCACACCAGGAGGTAAGCGTTACTTCCTTCTCCTCGTCGACGACTACAGCCGGTACATGTGGATCGTCCTCCTGCGTACAAAGGACGAGGCACCGGAGGCCATCCGTCGCTTCCAAGCTGGCGCAGAGGTGGAGTCACGACACA
Organism: Poa pratensis; assembly: GCA_947311845.1. NCBI lineage: Eukaryota > Viridiplantae > Streptophyta > Magnoliopsida > Poales > Poaceae > Poa > Poa pratensis. The sequence continues at coordinate 126,089,397 of CAMZMU010000085.1, read as the reverse complement.
CTCTGCGCGTCTTCCGCACCGACAGAGGAGGGGAGTTCACCGCAACGGAGTTCGCGGACTGGTGCGCTGATCAAGGCATCAAGCGGCACCTCACTGCTCCGTACTCGCCCAACAGAACGGGGTGGTGGAACGGCGCAACCAGACGGTCGTCGGCACCGCACGTTGCATGTTGAAAGGCACCGGCATGCCAGCACAGTTTTGGGGGGAGGCGGTCACCACGGCCGTTTTCGTCCTCAATCGTTCATTCACAAGGAGCGTGGACGGGCGTACTCCGTACGAGGCGTGGCACGGTACAAAACCAAATGTACACTTCCTTCGTGTCTTTGGTTGCAGGGCTCACGCCAAGATCACCACGCCAAACCTGAAGAAGTTGGATGACCGAAGCAAGCCCATGGTGATGCTCGGGTACGAACCCGGCGGTAAGGCGTACCGCCTCTACGACCCGGCGACAAAGCGCGTCCACGTCTCCCGCGACGTCATCTTCGACGAGAGTGCTGGTTGGGACTGGAGCAACGACAACATGGCGGAAGATTATGGCGGAGGAGAGTTCACCATCGAGTACTCCTACGCACCTACACCGGCGACATTGCCCGCTTCGCCAAACCAGTCCACCACAGTCACTCCTGCCCAGATGGAGATTCAGCCCGAAAACAATTCGGAAGTAAAGTCTGTAGACACGGCGGCCACAGAACAAACCCCAACAGGCACTACAAAACAAGTGAGGTTTGCCACACCTCCGTCTGCACCAGACCCGGAGCTCTTCGACAGCAGCAACGATCCGGATCATCCACACCGCTACCGCGCGTCCTCGACATGGTGGAGCCTGACGCACCGGTGCCAGGCCAGGCTGAGCGCCTGCTACTCACCCCCTCCGGTGAGCCATCCACATATGCTGAGGCGGAGCACGACGAGCACTGGCGCGCCGCGATGCTTGAGGAGCTGAGGTCCATTGAGGAGAACAAAACATGGACCCTCACTGACTTGCCTCCAGGTCACAAGCCAATCGGTCTCAAATGGGTCTTCAAGCTCAAGCGAGACGCCAACGGCAACGTGCTGAAGCACAAGGCGCGCCTCGTGGCAAAGGGGTACGTGCAGCGTCCGGGGATCGACTTCGACGAAGTCTTTGCTCCGGTGGCGCGTCTGGACTCTGTTCGTCTGCTTCTCGCCGTCGCCGCGCAGAAAAAGTGGGAGGTGCATCACATGGACGTGAAGACTGCATTCTTGAATGGGGAACTCGGCGAGGAAGTATACGTGACGCAACCGCCGGGCTTCACAAACTCTGCCAAGTCAAGCAAAGTACTGCGCCTCCACAAGGCGTTGTATGGCCTTCGTCAAGCCCCCAGAGCATGGAACACCAAGCTGGACAGCGTGCTCGTGTCACTCGGGTTCACTCGCAGCCCATCTGAGCATGCCGTGTACACCCGCGGCGAGGACAGGAGCGGCTTCTCCTTGGTGTCTACGTCGACGACTTGATCCTGACAGGCGCAAGCACTGAGACTATCTCCAAGTTCAAAGAAGAATGAGCAGGAAATTCTGCATGAGCGACCTGGGATTGTTGACGCTCTATCTTGGCATAGAGGTCAAGCAGTCACCCGGGAAATCACCCTCAAGCAGTCCGCGTTTGCGAGCAAGCTGTTGGAGAAGGCGGGCATGGCAGATTGCAACGCTGTGCATGTTCCCATGGAGCCGCGTCTGAAGCTATCCAAGGTGAGCACTAATCCACCTGTGGACGTCACTTGTACAGGAGCATCGTCGGTAGCCTCCGCTACCTCGTGCACACACGGCCAGACATCTCGTTCGCCGTCGGTTTCGTCAGCCGCTTCATGGAAAAGCCAACAACGGAGCACATGAGCGCCGTGAAGCATATTCTCAGGTACGTTGCAGGGACACTCCACTATGGCTGCATCTACCGTTCCAGCGGCAATGACAACGCACACCTAGTCGGCTACAGTGACGCCGACCATGCCGGTGACGTTGACGATAGGAAGAGCACGACGGGGACTCTCTTCTTCCTCGGTCAGTGCCCAATCACTTGGCAGTCCCAGAAGCAAAGGGTGGTCTCCTTATCATCCTGCCAAGCAGAGTACATTGCCGCCACTACCGCAGCATGCCAGGCCGTCTGGCTCGGACAGCTCATTGGCGATCTCTTCGCCACAGACCCCATGGTCCCTACAGTGCTCGTGGACAACAAGTCAGCGATCCAACTGTGCAAAAATCCGGTTTTTCACGACCGGAGCAAGCACATTGAGACATGCTATCACTTCATACGGGAGAACGTGGAAAGCGGCAAGATTGTCGTCGACTACATCAACACCGACAATCAGCTGGCGGACATTCTGACCAAACCACTTGGTCGGATCAAGTTCCAGACTCTACGCGAGAAGATCGGCATCGTCGAGATCAAGTGAACGCATCAGGATTAGGGGGGAGATTGTTGGAGTAATCCTGTGCTGTCACCTTGACCTCAGCCTCTACACAACTCTAGAATCATCTACCATGTAGTGGTTTTCACTGCTGTAGCTTAGTAGCTAAGCTAGTAGCTAGCAGTAGGTTCTAGAATACAGCACATGAGTTGTACCTAGTAGAAGGCTGTAGAAGCTAGTAGCATGGTAGAAGGCTGTAGAAGCTGTAGCAGATATTTTACTAGGTCGGTTTGTAAGTCCTATAAATAGGACATGCACCCATCGTTGTAAGTAAGCAGAATACAAGCAATAAAGCTTCAGGTTGTGTACGTGACCAGTCTCCACTACTACTCGATCCACTTCAGTGAGTGTTCGTGTGAGCCAAACCAACTAGCTGAGAGAGCGTCAGCTCACAACAATATTTGTGTGAGATGGAGTATGTATTTTTTACCACGTAGATACGGATGAGAAGCGACAGTCAAAAGGAAAAGGAATGGGTACAGGGAGAAGCGCATGTGACGCGGAAGTCAAGGAAACAGTGTGTTCGGTGCTCACGGTGGCAATGTGCTCGTAATTTCGTGCGTGGGAATGGGCAATAATGGACAACGCTTCGATACTTTGAGTAGGAATCTGCGGGAAGCAGCTCCCAACCTGCTTCCGCTTTCCTTCGCTAGCTCAGTGTATTTCGCCACCGTGCTTCCATACAGCGCTTTTCTACCCGAGACTGTTTGTTTGCACTTCCGATTTTGGAACCTAGAAGCAGAAGCGTAAGCTGAAACAAACAGGCCCTAAGGCTCCGAGGAATGATGGTTGGCCAGCCAGGGACGAGATGAAAGGAATGAGAGGCTTATGACCATTTCTGTTTATTTTGTACCATCCTGAATAACACAGTTTGCGCTGCTTATATAGCCAACAACTGATACACCCAACATAGTCAACTAAGAGATGCAATAATGATTCAATCTACTCCATTAATAGGTATTCTTTAGATTGAACCAACTTCTTCCTCAAGCTGCTGCTATCTTGGAGTTCTAGTTACGCTTGCTTTCTTGTTGCGCAGATGGCCAACTATAAGGCCCAAAGCCATATCCATGAGATCTCCATATTTTGACCAGACGTCTGTATTGGAGGATGAGGGTGAATGGGTTGGGGTCAAGCACCTTTCTTTAGCTCATCCCTCTGATCAGCTGGAGAGGGATGGTACGAATAGGCTAGCCATCCTTTTACTTTATTTTTTGTGATGTCCATCGAACCAAGCAGGAAGTCAAGCTGGATGGCCCCAATCTATCCACCTTCGTTCCTCCAACCAAACAACCCCACAACGTCTATGCAAGATTTGTCTTTTCTTTGACATGTGGAATTTATTAGTAGCCTGTAAGCAGATGCTTCAGTTTAAGGTGTGTTTGACTTAGTTAAGTTATGTGGTGGAACCAGGGTGAATTAAATCTCAAGAGCTTGGTGTTTTCGTCTTCTAATTTATTAGACTACATGGGTTTAACTAGCTTTGCCCAAAGTAGCTTTAAGGCTCATCTACTATGTGCCAATCATTAGACCTCTAAGCTTCTGGCCAAGCAAGTGTGCTTAATAGCAAAGGTTTAGTCAAAGCTAGTTTCGTTGGGTAAACTGGTAAGCTGTCATAATATGGTTCTGTTGCATTACTATTGACTAGTTTACTTTTGGTTTTCTGAAGCCTCCTCCGCCTGTGAATGATACAAACCCATATAATGTATTCCGACCAAGAGAAAAGGCCCATCGTCTTCATACAAGAAGGGTAAGTGGCTTTAGGCCTGAATTTGTTTGAATACCTACCTTCTGGAAGCAGCAATTACTGGAGAAACTTTCCTTGGATAACACCTGCCTGCAATCATGTTTCTCTTGTCCAGATGCAAAGACGGGAAAATAATATCCAGTCGTTTGAAAAGCTTCGCCTGGTAAGTTCAATTTACTTTTTCTTCATATTGTGTTTCTTGTTCTTGTACATCTTAGTTGATATAAAAGCATTATAATATCGGTTATATAACTCATAAGATAAATGCTTGCGGTTTATGAACTGAAATCTCAACTGCTCTAATGATCAACTGGTTATTCTTTTTCATGATGAGGTTCTGCATGAGTATGCCAAAGAAACTGCTGATTCAGTAGTTCTACTTTAACTATGGAGGAAGTTTATACGAGTTAAATGTTTTCACTTCAGTAGAAGAATTGCAGACCATTTGATGTCTAATTACGCTGTTCAAACTATGATTTTATGAAATGACATAATGTGATTTCCTTGAACCAAAGTGCGGAATACTAATTAGCTCTTCATCACAATTCTCATTTCAAAGTACAAAGTTAATAGTTCTGCTCTGATAAATTTTGGGCATTTTTTGTCCGTACTAGGTGAATAATTGTCATTAATGATTATGGGAATCTTGCACCAAACTTTTTAAAGGAGTCCGGAAAAAGAAATCTATGCTTTCTGTAATCCATTATGAAAACAGTAATATGATTTGTGAGATACTCTTAGGTGGCTTGAAATGATGGGATCGTTGACCTTATCTTGTGCATGTTCTGTAATTTTCTTTGGATTTGGATAGCTGCAGTACTTCTCATGGTCTTCTTATATGATTCTCCCTCCATCTCTTTATATAAGGCGTATTTTCATCAAGCAGTGGTATTAAGGACATGGAAGTGTATAGCCAAAAGAACAATAGAAAATATGATCTGCTACATAGTTAGTATACATATTTACCTTAATGTCTGCATACGCACACTGTATTCTGAAAAATGTTGCAAAAACTATATGCCTTATATTTGAAATGGAGGGAGTAAAACAGTTCCAAATTATAACATTGTGCAAAAGCTGAAATTTGAAATGCATTTCTGTTGTAGCCTTAGGTCCACTGAAGTATAATTTGCTAGCTTTAGCTTTCTGCAGTATTGCATCACAATTTTTTTTGTGCTATGTGCTTTTTCATTGTTTGGTTTGCTGCTGACCACTCTAGCTTGAAATTTATTAGGTACGGCGCAACTTGGACCAAGCAAAGGCACTAATGGGGGCTCTGATTAAGGTACTTTCATGCAAGAACTGATCTTACAGCGGTTCTTCTGCATTACCAAAGTTAACTTCTAATTGATAATATATATGCTTTAGAGGGAAGAGACAAAGCGGGAGTTCATGGAATGCGAGGTCAACCTTCAGCGCATTCAAATGCAATATAAGGTGCACACATACCATCTTGCATTTTACTCTAGAAGTTTGTATACTTTTTCTGTCAGAAACACATCGTGCAAATCCAAATAAGAGCCCACCACTTGCATCACATGGTTATGGTGAATGGGTGTAAACTATTACATTGCCACTGTGACGGAACAAAATACTGTTTGCACCTATGTACCTGTGTGATGTTAGTTTGAGCATTATGTAGCAGGTAATATTGCCAAATTGAATAGATATTTCATATTTGTACTTGGTATTATGGTGCACTTTCATTAAACAAATATTTATCATTAACTGATGTTATGGCAGTTTGTGTGATATTCTGGTCTGTTACTGTTCTTACTCCAGATACGTTTGTATTTGCCAGCCTCCTAATTTACTATTGTTTCCCTTTTCTCTTCTTCAGCATGAGGCCCAGCTTGTTGATGATGGGACTACATTGTCAGGGTTCCAGCAAGTGTCTAGCAGATATGGGTCAAGTGATGATGATTATGCGGATTCGGATGACACCACAACTGAACAGCCATATTATCGGCCACCTATTGTACATCCCCGGTACTCTGATAGCAAGCCAGTAATCCCTACATTGCGTATAAAGCGTGAGCGGGAACTAAAAAGGAGACCTCAGCATAATGGCTGGGTATTTAAAAGGGTATTCTATCTTCCCATCACCACCTCTTTTTCCTTATCAGCTACGAGAGTTGAGCAAACTAGTAGCAAGCAGTTCTTCTCCGGTAGCTACTGGCACTGCCAAAGCAACAAGATAGTCTTAAGACGGATGGTTTACAGTTGTTAAGTTCTCCTTGAACGCTATTTAGAAGTTAGGAGTACAACTTGGAAATAAATATTGTTTTCATCCAGTAACTAGTGACATACATTTTTTATCGTTTATAGTAAGTTCCAGCTTTTATAGTTTTATTGGACAATTATCTTTAGTTTTCTAATCTCTTTAAAATCTTTGTTCTATGTTAAATTATTTATAATCATCCACTTATATTTATTATTTATGAATCTGTAAAGCGACTAGTTGTTCTGATTATTTATTTGTCAAGTATATTTACCAATTTCCCGATTATAGGACCCTGAGGAGCCAGTATTGTTATTCACGAGACCACTGGATCCTGGGAAGTTGGTGGCAGCGGGTATCAAATTGCCACCAGATCCTCCCATTGAGAATGGTGCCACTATGCCACCATTTCGATGCCGAGGTAGAATTGGACGAGGTGGACGCATCATCTTTGATCGATGGAACCCTCTTGCGCGAACACCAACATCAGTTGGCCAGGAAACCCCCAATTATGTACCATATGGTCGTAGGCCGCCCTCACCGGAAGGTTGAAGCAATTATTCATCTGCACTTACCACTTATTTGACCGATGCAGCTAGTGTGAAGCGCTGGAGTGCCTAGGTGCCAAATTGGCCCTTGGACTACATTCTCGTGGCCGAGTTATGAGCTCTGTGGATCTGATGGAAAGGCCAGAAAACATCATGGAAAAGCTGCACGCTCGGTGAAAACTGGGAGGTTTGAGCTATCCTGCGGCTTACATTTTATCTTCAGGCCCATCTCAGTCATCTTTCGCAGCTGTTGTAAAATTGTTACAGTGTAGGTGAAGGGGTAGAGCATTTTTGTCTAATCTTGGCATGTAGGGTCAGTATGTAGCGCGTTGCTCTCTTATTGATTATTCATTTGGAGAAGCGGCGATCCTTCTCATTGCTAAATTAACCTCCCGCATAATCTTTTGACACTTCGGTGCATTGTATTAACCAACGTGCACGTGTGTGTATATACTGAAATCTTATGCCCATGGGCATGTGATGGCAAATGTCAGTAGGTTAGGTAGAAGTAGAACATGGATATGGAATAGGTGAAAAACATTGTTGCTGGATCTGTCAGTAAAGTGTTTGTATCTGCTCTACATTATTAATAACTTTTTTCCAAATTTCCTTCCGTGAGCATAGGCTGAAATGTTACAAGCCAACCTGTTCTTCATGAGAAGGCATGTTTTTTCCAGTTCACCTGGTATCGCCGTGACGGTGCTTGAAATAATATTCCTAGACATAAGCACAGATCTGAGAAAACAGCAAAAGAGTGACATTGCACATCCCATGTAACTGAAAATTTGTTAAAAGTTGCCAGAGCAAATTTGCCCTGGAAGTCTTTGTTTTAATACAGTCTATGAAATACTGGAAGTGGGTGAATACATGCGTGGTGAGTAGGGTTTGTGCTGACAAACTGAAAAGCCAAAAACAAATGGGCATTGTGTAAGCTTTGTTTTGGCCGCTCCATTATAAACAGTGCACCTCATAACTTATTCTTTAGAAAGTGAAAGTGCATCTAGATCTCTATGAACCGCTGTTTCTGTGCTGAGTATTGGTATCATATTTGTTATACCTGCCTATTGCAATCTTGAAGTCACACTTTCCCTGATGCTCCAGTCTTCATGGCGAGGCTGTGCAGTGATGCACAGCAGCTCCATGACACGCTTCCTCTGCATTTTCTTCCTTATGATGGCGAAGAGTGTTGTTTTCCCATTGTTGCACCCTGATTATTGCAAGCACAATCACAATCTCAGGTTTAAGGCATATAACCCTACTTCATATAGTGGTGGCACTGGAGAGCAGAAAATCAGTGAGTCATGTCACAGAAAAGGTTAGGTTACCATGGAAAAGAATCGAAGCATCACAAGTTGCCTAAAAGGTATATAGCTGCATTTTGCATGCTGGAGTCATGTAGTTTGTTATCCGTTAATTTCATACTAAACTTCTTGTTTTAGTTGGATAAAAAGGCACATGGTTCATACAAATATGTTGACGGGATTCAGTCAATCCAATCAGTTCTCGTGGTTCACTCTTACACATGAATTTCATTGATCCAGAAGTACATCTAACCAGTGGAAGGGTTGAAGCAATACATTTATTTGCACTACCAAGTTTTCCTTTTGCGTTGTTAGGGCATCTCTACCAACTAGTCGAAACGGCAGTCGGTAGTCCATAGTCAACATACAATTCGAAACCGCAAGGTTGGTCTCCAACAGATGGTCTAAACCATCGCAGATCAGGTCGCTTGACATAAACCACTCTTCCCTCCTCCTGTGGTGACAAATACAACACCCTCCCACTCCTTCCCATTTGCAGCTCGAGCTGTTGCTGCATCTAGATGGAGTAGTGGGAGAAGGAGAGGGGCAAACAAGGGACGACTGACGATGTATATCCGTAAGGAGGGTCTAGGGCGCTGCCGTGCCACGGATGTGGCCACAATATTTTGGGGGGAAGGAGGACTGTAGTTGCCCCCATAGGAAAGGAGGGTTGTCACCGTGGCATCCACTTCTAATCGACAAGTTAGCATTTACATTGCTCTGATGATCTTATGATAAGGAGATAACCTAAGAGCTCCAACACAATTTCTATTTAAAACACCTATCATGCCGATGCACATATGCTCCTATGCGAAGAAAGGGATAATGATACAATATAAACATGTTCAAACAAATGATAATAAGGAAGGAGAGGAACAAAAATGGCAAAGAAATAACTATGGACTAATACCAACCTGCGCCACAAGTTCGTATGGGGGTGGACATCATTGGGCTGAAATAGTCTCACTAGAGTCTAGTATGTCTCTTGTGATTACTTGTCCGACGACCAGGCATGGAGCCGCCATGATGTCGAACATTCACTTGTTCTCCATCCTCACAGTTATGTGAATGCTGATAGAATGAGTTTTTCTTCGCTAGATGAGGATGACTATGAATTCATGAACTTATCCCTAACAACCTATGCTAGAGACAGTGTCAGAGCTTGGGCCAAATGGCTGGGGCCGAATGGGCATCTAGGCCATGTTGGGCCACTGTTGGGGTGGGGGGCAAATAGGCCAAATATCATAAAAAAATTAGATAAAAGGGCAAGTATTACTGGATTTTTGGTAAACTTTGGTTGGGCTGGGGGGGGGGGGGGGGGGGGGGGGCCCTGAACTGAACGTAGCTCCGCCACTGGCTACAGATAGTGGGGGTGGAGGAGAGTGCTATATAATAACCAGAAAATAGAGCCGTTGGAAAAATAATCTTTAGAAAAGTAGGCATATATAGGAAATTAGCTATTTGGTAGTTGTTTGAAATTATACTTGTTGGAATGCAGCTGCTCCTGCAAGTGACAGTTATGACAAATAATTAAAATATGAGATTAATCATGAAATTTAGATTATCATCTAAAAATGGAAAGATACGAGTGATGCAATCTTCTGAGACCATAGTATTGATGTGATATATACTAGTATTGATGTGATATATACTATATGCTAGATATGCCCTTATGCAATAGTTCTTAGTTCTACATTTTGTTAGATTTCCAACATTACAACATAATTAACATTATACAGTAGTGTACAAAATGCAAGACTATGAATTATACATAGATGAAACTTATTATAACTTTTACTTTGGCCACTCCTTTTCGATTTAATTCAGACCTTTCTGTGAATACCATTTATTGTACACACTCAACTGCCAAATCCATTGATAAATCAAAATTTGAAGAAACAATTTTTTTATGGGTTTAAGACGAGCATATTATTTAAAACCATCTCATCCATGGTATTTTTTTTTTTTTGACGTGTGGGCATGAAAAACAGAGAGGTATAGTTTACATGATGAATCGTGAAAGGAGAGATGTAAGCAATCCGATAAATATATGTCGTAAATCTAACAATTTTACAATTATTCATTAGTTCTAGAGCAACCGTGTAAAGGTATCGATTCAACATCCGTGTGTACCGCCACATCAATGATGATCTCATCATCATATCAGCCTTGGAACATCATGTGGCCGGTTGGACTTCGCGCGATGAGATTCTACGCCGTCACTATGTATTGTTATTCTAAACCAAGTTGTTAGTACATACTCCCTCCAAATTTGTATTAATTTTTTATGAGGGAAAATTTATGTTAATTCTGTAGCAAAACTAGATGTGTCTATTCAAGTGCTAGATACATCCGGTTAATCGACAACTAAATATGTGTATAAGTGAGTACTAAAAATATTTTATTTGACTTGTTAGCGAGAAGCCGAAAATGTTCAATCCGGCCTTCTCTTCCTCAGAATGCCACGGGAGCAGATAACCCCAACCGCTGAAACCCTTAAACCCTTCTTGGACGACAAGTTGATCCCATCAACGTGCATTCAATAATGCCAAAAATACCCCTGCCATCCAAATCGTCGTCTGGCAACGCATCCATGGGTATAGTCGTCATTTGACTCCTCCAGAAAGACCCTCCCCAGTCTCCCCGTCCTCGCAGGGTTTCCCTTCCCTTCCAGACGTTTCGATCCTCTCCCAATAATCCCACCGCCGGATTTCGATTCTAGCGCCGCCTAGAGGTAGAGATGGTAGCCGCCCGCCTCCTCGCGCGGGTGTCCAGGCAAGGCGCCGCCGCCGTGGCGGCGTCCGCTGCGCGCCGGCGGCTAGGCGGTGTGGCGGCGGCGGCCGCGCAGCCGTTCGCCTCTTCCCGCTGCTCCACCAGGGTGAGATTTCTCGGCCGTTTCTGTTCTGCGGCGGGCTCTTAATCTAATATTGGTCTAGTATTTTGGGTTATATCACGGTCTCATTAGGGGATCCGCTTACTCAATTTTTTTACTTGTACCTATGCCTGTCGGATGTGTTTATTTTGTAAGAACTTGGTTGGAAAACCGTGCCAGCTAATCATGGTTTCTTCATATTGTTATAAATCAACATACCTCACAGCTAATCAAAGTTCGTAACTACTCTAAAGGGAATACAATAGATAGATTATTTTAGCCACGAACAGTAAGCATTCTACAGATAAAAAATGATTGCTGGCCTGTAGTTTTTACTCATGCTAAACAGTCGGAAATAAGCCAAATTATAAGTCCATCACAACTTCGGTTGTGTATGGGTAGGCTATCAAATACTTGGTGCAAGAGAGAGGTAGAAACTAAGCTGACATGGAGATCGATATGGAACATCGTAAAGCGACAAACCACGCTCATAAACCAAACTACCAGTATCCAATCACCAGTGAAGGCTTCCCTCTACCTGCTCCACAGCAGACCGTGGGGAGAAACACTTGTTGGGCAGCCAGATTCAGTGGCAGATGGAGGAGGGTTTCATGACTTCTTCCTATTGGATGCAGGGATAGTCCCTATATACTTATGAAAATATTCGGCAACCATCAAAAGCAAATTTGATCTGCTCCGATCTGAAACGACTGCCTGGATCTCTCCGTGTGCGCCAATGTGTACTGGCAATCTTGTTTCTGCCTAGCACATCTTTGTGGCTGCTCACTCTGTGACCTACACTACATTGAACTCTTCATCAGCCTAGTTTCTCATTCCCATCTTGTGTAACAAATGGCCGAAAATATTCTTTTATTCACACCTGGTATAATTCCCAGTTGATAGACTACTCATGGTGTGATGATTTTGTCCTCAGGCTTCTTGTTGGACTATGTAGCATATGTATAATTTTCGTTCTACTTTCACTTTATGGAGTCCGCTTCCACAATAGAGTGCTAGCATCTAACCTATTTGCTCCTGATCTCTCTGTAGACACATGCTCTCTTGATTTGTTTTACTATTACATTGTGGATTTGACTTAGTGGAAACGTTGATTTTGTTCAGGATAGGCCTGGATTTTCAATAATAACTTTTCTCTCTTTGGGCTTTTTCTGCAGTCAGTTTACTTATATGAGTTTGTATACTTCTCTTATAAGCAGGTCCCCTATACATTGAATCAACCGCTGAGATACTCAACAACCATCTTACAAAGGTTTGGCTTTTCATCTTCTACCCCTCAAGAAAATGATAAGGAGGAAAACCAACCCAAAGACCAGGAAACTACTGCACAGGAATCCAATGGTGAAGCTTCAAAGGAAGAGAGTGGTTCATCTGGAGGTAGCTTTTGAACATATCAATCCCAGTCTATCTGAAGGTCATGCACTAAATGATCGGCATTTTCTAATTCAGGTGTGGAAGACCTTGATCTATCAAAGGAGGAACTAGTGAAGCTAGTTCTTGAGAAGGATGAATTATTGACCTCGAAAGATGAAGAAGTCAAAGATATGAAGGACAAGGTTTTGCGCAGCTATGCTGAGATGGAAAATGTCATCGCACGGACAAGGCGTGAATCTGAGAACTCGAAAAAATTCGCTGTGCAGGTTTGTTCTTGTTAAATCTGATTCCTGGTTTGAAATTTTAATATCGTAGATGTTTTTATATGCTGTTTGATCAATTATGTCGAATTGGCTCTCTTATAGCGTCTTAATCGTGTATGCAGAACTTCTCTAAGAGTTTGTTAGATGTTGCTGACAATTTGGCTAGAGCATCATCTGCTGTGAAGGAGAGCTTCTCAAAATTAGATACATCTGAAGATTCTAGTGGAGCTGTACCATTACTAAAAACCCTACTGGAGGGTGTAGACATGACAGATAAGCAACTTGGAGAGGTACTTTGTCTATGCAGTACATATTATCCTTCAAATTTTGACTTTGTTCTTGCATTTTATTGTTGGAATTTTTCTCTATTACTCATGAGCGTGTTTGCTAAATATTTCTTCATCCTTTATCGATCGATTCTTTGTGATAGTATTGCCTAAAATGTGGGTTTCCTCAATTTTGAACAGGTTTTTAAGAAGTTTGGAGTTGATAAGTTTGATCCATTGAATGAGAAATTCGATCCTGAGAGACATTATGCAATTTTCCAAGTGCCTGATACTTCAAAACCATCAGGAACTGTTGCTGCCGTTGTAAAGGTACATATCATCATCAAATTCCGATATGTATGTTTGTGTGTATTCCATTAAATTTAAAATGTTGGGATCTAGAGTTTTTTAGCTTGATATATGGCCTACTAGTATTCATCTATAAATTGTTAATTGAATGATTTATATCGTTTTCCTTTGTTTACGGACCTATCATTTTGGAGTTTCGAAAGTGATCTTGATATTCTTGCTTATAGAAAGTTTGAAAAAAAAGTGTATAAATTTAAAAAATATATAGAAAAACAGAAAATACTTTAAACCCCTGGCCCTGGTACTGGCTACTGGCTTTTGCTATATAAATTAGTTTAATCCAGTTCTGATATAATTGGTTGACACATTTGCTTTCCCAGTCTACATATTTTGGCCATTTTGGCAATAGACATTAGGCTTTTGCTATATAAATTAGTTAAATCCAGTTCTGATATAATTGGTTGACACATTTGCTTTCCCGGTCTACATATTTTGGCCATTTTGGCAATAGACATTAGAATTATCGTGTTATATGTCCTTGTATAATATCTCATGTAGTCATATGACATGCGGTTTGCACTGTGATCGTTTCAGTAGTCAAAATATGATAAAGCACCTGAACCATGAGCATAGTTTCATTAGTTGCGGGAATGCAACTCTTAGTTTAGCCGTGAAAAATGAACTTAACTTCGGCCAATCTTTGTTTCAATCAGGACTTATAGATAGGCTAGAGATATTCTGTCCCCATCTCTTCTGTGCAGGTAGAGGTGGCGGAGCTTCAAACAAATAGCTTTGCGGGCCAACTAAAACTGTAGCATTTATTTTTTCATGGACTTGAAATTTAGGGGAGGGTATTGAGTGAGAAGTGTCCATGCTATCAAATTGCAGACTAAGAACTTGGATACAGAAATACGAACTATATGTTCAAAGATACATGACCTTGTAAATTGAATAAAAATAGCTAGCTAGCTACCGGCAGGTTTTTCAACGCCGAGGAAAAATTAACGCAGCATGTGTTTTTTCCGCAAAAGAAGCTAGTGTGCTTTTTCTTTAGAATCTAGCATGATGGTTGTGTCCTCTTTGCTATTTTCGTTTTTATTGGGCTTTGTTATCACTACCGGGTGTGAGAGTAATCCTTGCTTAGTAGATCAGTAGGTTCTAGAGTGTTCGAGACTAAGCCTTAAGCCTTAGACTATAAGGTAAATTATCAGTACCAACTCTGGTTGGCAGTAGAAGATTGTAGAAGGACGTAAAAACCTAGCTGTAAAAACCTAGTTGTAGATAGCTGTAGAAGGTTGTAGAAGGTTTGCAACAACCGACTATGTACTCCTATATATACCCCTATGTAATACAACCAGAAAAGCTTATGCAGCAATAGAAACACCTTCCCACATAGCTAACTCTAACATTTGGTATCAGAGCCAAGGTAGGAGAGGTTCAGCCACCGTTAGGAGAGGATCAGCCCAGTGAGGAGAGGATCCTGAGAGATGTCTGCTGAAGGTCAGCAGCGTGTTGCCCGCAGTCCGTCTCAGCAGCGCCATTCCCCTTCACCACCACCGAGACGACCGCGCCACCGCGACGCTGGAAGGCGCGAGGTCGTTGTCGAGCGTGTCGTGAAGGAAGTTGGCGGCGGCAATTACCCGACGTTGACGCGGACGAACTACACCGAATGGAGCCTCCTCATGAAGGTGAAGCTGCAGGCTCGGGGCATCTGGGATGCAATCGAGCTCGGCGCCGACGACTTCCAGGAAGATCGAATGGCGCTGGAGGCCATCCTGCAAGCTGTCCCACCAGAGATGGTGGCTGGCCTGGCTGTCAAGCGGACAGCGAAGGAGGCGTGGGAGGCGATCCGAGCCATGCGTGTTGGTTCAGACCGCGTGCGGAAGGGCAAGGTGCAGCAGCTGAAGAAGGAATTTGAGATGATCTCGTTCCGCGACGGGGAGTCCGTTGACGATTTCGCGCTGCGCCTCACCAACCTCGTCACAAGCCTCGCCACGCTCGGAGCACCTATCGACGAAACTCAAGTCGTCGAGAAATTCTTGCGAGTTGTGCCGCCTAGGCTGTCACAGATAGCCCTTGCAATCGAGACCCTCCTTGACACTTGATATGTCGTTGGAGGAAGTCACCGGTCGGCTGAAGGCAGCAGAGGACCGTCTCGAGTCGCCGGAGCCGCTGCGTGAGCAGGGAAAGCTTCTGCTCACCGAGGAGCAGTGGCAACAAAAGATGAAGGAGCGCCAAGGAGGCAGCTCCTCCAGGCCTGCGCGTGGAAGCGCACAACGACGACGACGGCCACCGCGTAAGAATGGTGGAGAAGGTGGCAGCGATCATGCAGCAGCTAGGGACAGCCCGCGCGATGACACATGCCGCAACTGTGGTCGTCGCGGCCATTGGGCCAAGGACTGCTGGCAGCCTAGGAAAATGGGAACAGGGCATACTTGGCCCAAGCTGAAGAAGATGATGATGAGGAGCCTGCTCTCCTCATGGCGCAGGTCTGTGAAGCTCCTGCCCCAGCCATGAAGGTGCAGAAAAGACGCTCCAGCCCCGCCAAGGTTGTGCAGCAAAGTGTCGCTCCAGCCCCAGCCATAGTGGTGAAGGACAACACCGCTACACCTCCGCAGCATGGCCCACTTCACATCGACGAACCAAAGGCAAAAGCCTACCTTGCAACGAGCAGCGACGAGGAGCGAATTGAGGGCTGGTACCTCGACACTGGTGCCACAAATCACATGACGGGCTGCAGCACGTCTTCGCTGAAATTGACAAAACGGTCACCGGCACCGTCAAATTCGGCGATGGCTCGGTTGTTGAAATCAAGGGCATCGGCACCATCATCTTCGCTGGCAAAAATGGTGAACACAAGGCTCTCAGCGGCGTCTACTACATCCCACGTCTGAAGAACTCGATTATCAGCATTGGACAACTTGACGAGAGCGACGCAAGCGTGCTGATCAGGAGAGGTGTGCTTCGCATATGGGACAAGCAAGGTCGACTCCTTGTTCGGGTCCGGCGTGGCCGGAATCGCCTCTACCTTCTCCATCTTGAGGTTGCCCGACCAATTTGTCTCTCTGCCTGCCGTGATGATGTTGCTTGGCGCTGGCATGAGCGATTTGGGCATCTCAACTTTGATGCTTTGGAGAAGATGGGACGCCTCGACATGGCACGTGGGCTGCCACGACTGGAGCATGTGCAGCAGTTCTGCGACACGTGCGTCATCACCAAGCATCGCCGGAGCGCATTCCCTCGGCAAGCAAGGTACCGTGCACAAGAACTACTTGAGCTCGTCCATGGAGACTTATGTGGTCCTATATCACCTGCCACACCCGGAGGCCGGCGCTATTTCTTGCTGTTGGTGGATGATGCCACTCGCTACATGTGGGTGATGCTCCTGGCAGCCAAGAATAATGCACCGGATGCCATAAAAAGAGTTCAGGCAGCAGCAGAAGCTCAAAGCGGACGCAAGCTGCGGGTATTCCGCACCGACAACGGCGGCGAGTTCACCTCGACGGAGTTTGCCGCTTACTGCGCTGATGAAGGAATCCAGCGCCACTTTTCTGCTCCGTACGCACCGCAGCAGAATGGAGTCGTCGAGCGGCGGAACCAGACGGTGGTGGCAATGGCGCGTGCTCTGCTGAAACAGAGGAGTATGCCAGCAGAATTTTGGGGGGAGGCAGTGAGCACCGCGGTCTTCCTACTGAACCGAGCTCCCACAAAATCCCTCACCGGAAAGACGCCTTATGAGGCATGGCATGGCCGCAAGCCGGCTGTCCACTACCTTCGGACCTTTGGGTGCTTGGCGTATGTCAAGGAACAGGGGAACCTACGCAAGCTTGATGACCGCAGCTCTCCCGCTGTCTTCATCGGCTACGAGGAAGGAGTAAAGGCTTACAGGCTGCTGGACCCGGCAACAAGGCGTGTACGCATAGCCCGTGACGTCATCTTTGATGAAGAACGTGGCTGGGATTGGGCCGCAGAAGGCAGCGGATTCCCCGGCAGCCACTTTGACATAGAGTACATCATCAGGGAGCCCAGCCAGGTGTCCAGTTCAGGAGAAGATGGACCTAGGTCGTCGAGACATGGGGCTCAAGGTGCCTCAGCCAGCCCACAACCATCGCCTCCATCTGCTCCAGCAACAAGTGCTACAACCCCAGCAACTCCAGAATTTGTTTCGCCACCAGGAGATGATACTGATCGACTTGACGCTGCACATGGCGACTCACCAGTCCGCTATCGCATGGTCGAGGATCTGGTTGGAGGAGAAGAACCAGTGCCTGGACTCGCACCGCAACCTCGACTGTGAGCTGCACTTGGCCAGCACGGGGGAGCCGTGCTCATTTGCGGAAGCTGAGCGCGACAAGGCATGGCAGGCAGCCATGCGCGAGGAAATTGAAGCTGTGGAGCGAAACAAGACATGGGAGCTCGTGGATCTGCCACACGGGCATCAACCAATAGGCCTCAAGTGGGTCTATAAGTTGAAGAAAAATGAAGCCGGCGAAGTAATCAAGCACAAAGCACGGCTGGTCGCTCGCGGCTTCGTTCAACAAGCCGGCATAGACTTTGATGAAGTCTTTGCTCCCGTGGCTCGCATGGAATCGATCCGGCTGCTACTTGCTATGGCTGCCCAGGAGGGGTGGCCCGTCCACCACATGGACGTAAAATCAGCTTTTCTCAATGGAGAACTGAAGGAGGAAGTTATGTGAAGCAGCCACCCGGTTTCGTCGTCAAAGGTGAAGAAGGAAAGGTACTACGGCTGCGCAAGGCCCTCTATGGCCTGCGACAGGCACCGCGAGCATGGAACGCGAAGCTTGATTGCACGCTCAAAGAAATGGGCTTCAAACAGAGCGAGCACGAGCATGCAATATACCGGCGCACCACCAGCGAGGCAATCCTGCTCATTGGAGTATATGTGGATGATCTAATTATCACAGGTTCATCCAAGGGAGCAGTGGAGAGCTTCAAGGACGAGATGAAGACAAAATTCGAGATGAGCGACCTTGGATTGTTGTCTTTCTATCTTGGAATCGAAGTCCAGCAGCACGCCGATGGCATCAGCCTATGTCAGGCACACTATGCCTCGCGCATCCTTCAGCTGGGAGGAATGGAAGGATTGCAATTCTGCACACACTCCAATGGAGGAGCGGCTCAGGCTGAGCCGTGAAAGTACAGCAAAGAGGTGGACGCTACAGAGTACCGGCGGATCGTTGGCAGCCTCCGCTATCTCGTCCACACCAGGCCAGACCTGGCCTTTGCTGTTGGGTTCGTCAGTCGATTCATGGAACGACCCACGGAGGAGCACATGATGGCTGTGAAGAGAATCCTACGCTACGTCGCTGGCACGATCAACTACGGTCTTCACTACAGGCGGAAGACAAAGGAGGTACGTCTGATTGGTTATAGTGATAGTGACCTCGCTGGCGACATTGACACCAGGAAGAGCACAAGTGGCACACTGTTCTTCCTCGGTAACTGCTTGGTAAGTTGGCAATCTCTCAAGCAGAGGGTGGTTGCTCAGTCTTCCTGTGAAGCAGAATATGTAGCAGCCACAACTGCGGCAAATCAGGGAATTTGGCTGGCTCGACTACTTGGAGAACTTCAAGGAAGAAAAGCTGAAACAGTTGAGCTAAAGGTGGACAGCAAGTCTGCCATAGCATTAGCCAAAAATCCAGTCTTCCACGAGCGCAGCAAACATATCGATATTCGGTATCACTTCATCAGAGATTGCTTGGAAGATGGAAGCATCAGCACCAGCTTCATCAGTACATCAGATCAGCTCGCTGACATTTTGACAAAATCTTTGGGGCGAGTGAAGTTTCAGGAGCTGCGTGCTCGAATTGGGATGGTCCAGATCAAGTCAGGCTTGAAGAGCAAGGATTAGGGGGAGAATTGTGAGAGTAATCCTTGCTTAGTAGATCAGTAGGTTCTAGAGTGTTCGAGACTAAGCCTTAAGCCTTAGACTATAAGGTAAATTATCAGTACCAACTCTGGTTGGCAGTAGAAGATTGTAGAAGGACGTAAAAACCTAGCTGTAAAAACCTAGTTGTAGATAGCTGTAGAAGGTTGTAGAAGGTTTGCAACAACCGACTATGTACTCCTATATATACCCCTATGTAATACAACCAGAACAAGAAAAGCTTATGCAGCAATAGAGAACACCTTCCCACATAGCTAAGTCTAACACCGGGGAGCTCTCAGTGCTTGTTGCCTGGCATGCATGCGAGCTTTACTATTTCGACCTCCCATGGTGTGCATGCTAGCGGATTGGGACATCGATCCATATGTATATACCCATTTCCCGTGAAAATCATGGGCGAGCCACAGCCCGGGTAGCTCCGCCAGTGTGCAGGTTGCTTGCTCAATAGTCAATATTCACCTTTCGTTTTAGAATTTGAAAGCTAGTTCGTTTTGAATTCTGAACTGGAGAAATCTCTCTTGAACCCTGTGCATCTCTTGTTTTCTGCGTGCACATAAGAGGGAATCTATTAATTTTCCTCAACCCTTGGCAGTGCTAGACTACCCTGGTCAAAGTTCAAATAGTCATGGTCTTTATCTTTCTTCTAGGGTCTTGTGTTTCACTGGAATCCCGCCCAAACTTCTGGTGCAGTTTTGCTAAGAAGGCATATAATTAGCTCGACTCCAGTAGTGGCAATAATGACTGTTTTCCTACATGTCATTTTTTATATCCCTCAGAGGTTATATCAGGACAAAATGAAGCGTTTTGAATTTTTGCACTTTAATATTTGGGATCCTTAATACTACCTCTGTTCCGAAATATAAGGCCAAGTATTTGGAATTCAAATTGAACTCCCAAAACGCCTTATATTTAGGAACAGAGGGAGTATAAGTATTTTGATATTTGTGCGGCATCTTGCAAGAGCTATGAGCAAGTTGTGCTGAGTTTTTAAACTTGAATCTCTCGATAACTTTCGGTTTGTGACTACGATTGAAATGCCTATAGCATATCCATGGTTTTTAAGGCGGTGAGGCGTTTTAAGGCGGAGGGGGGGCGCCTCACCGCCTAGGCGGCTAAGGCGTAAGGCGAGGCGACGCCTTAGTTGGAGGGAAGAAGCAGGCACAGGGTGGAGGGGGGGAGGAGGAGGGGGTCTGAGGAGGAGGGTGAGGAGGCATGGGTCGGAGGAGGAGGGGGTCGGAGAAGGAGGGAAGGAGGCAGCGGTCGAAGGAGGGGAGGAGGCAGCAGCTCACAGAGCAATGGAGGCGGCGGCGACTCGTTTGGGAAGACAGCACACATCTTTTCGTCCTCTCCTTCGTGAAGGTAACCGGCCCAATAGGCCCATTATGGAACCCTAGCTTCCATACAAAATCCTGAACGTCCATTCTCTCTAATCTGGACCGTGCATCTGCTCTCTTCTATTCCCATCTCCTTTCACCTTCGTGCTTCTTCTCCCTGCCCGGCGGCTGCATCTCCTCCCTGCCTCCTCAGTCCTGTCCACCTCTCCTCCCCATCTCTCCTCCCTTTTCTGGAAGCAAGCCGCCCAATTTCTGCTTCCTCCTCTACCTGTCCGGCGATGACGAAGGCGTCCAAAAGCCACCAGAGCGACGCCTTCCTCGCCTAAGCGACGACTTGGACGCCTCCATGGCGAATCTGGACGCCTTTGTCAAGAGCCTAAGGCGAGGACGACGCCTTGCAGTCTCCGGGCGCTCTGACGCCTAGGCGACGCCTTAAAAACCATGAGCATATCATATCAGTACAACGAAATTTGCATACCCTAAATGGTTTGATATTGGCTGGCTGGCGATATCTAAACCTTTCAGTCGACCGGTAGAATGTTTTCTTTTCTCCCTCGACACATGCATGCTTTTGCTTGTAGAATAATTGAACTCCCAAAACGCCTTATATTTCGGAACAGAGGTAGTATAAGTATTTTGATATTTGTGCGTCATCTTGCAAGAGCTATGAGCAAATTGTGCTGAGTTTTTAAACTTGAATCTCTCGATAACTTTCGGTTTGTGACTATGATTGAAATGCCTATAGCATATCATATCATATCAGTACAACGAAATTTGCATACCCTAAATGGTTTGAGGATTGGCTGGCTGGCGATATCTGAAACCTTTCAGTCGTCCGGTAGAATGTTTTCTTTTCTCCCTCGACACATGCATGCTTTTGCTTGTAGAATTCATTACACATTTGTGGTTTCAGGTGGGCTACATGTTACATGACCGCGTCCTCCGCCCCGCGGAAGTTGGTGTTACAGAGGGAGGTCCCTCTGAAGAAGAGCCTGAGAAGAAATCAAGTGGAGATTAGATTAAATTGATCTAGTAATATACCAGAAGCAAGAAGTGGTAGCTGTTCCTCTGCAGGAAGGAGCTCGGCGATAGCAGTGTTTCGGATTTTTTTTAATCGTAAAAACAAGATTGTCTTGTTTAAATGCTGTTTGTATGGGTATACGTTATACCATTCCTTAGCAGCGACGTTTTTGAGAATTTTGTAAGGGCGTCTTGAGAACTTCAAGAACACAGTTTATTATTCACATGATATGCTTCCCTTGAGTTATCTGTCTTGTGCGGCTTGCAAAAGCCGGGTATCACCCGTCTAACGAGCCTCATCTCAGCGTGCCAAGTTCGTTTCTTCTTGTAGATGACAGGGAAAAATCGTTGTGTTTACGATTACCATGTAGGAATCCTTTTTTCTGCAGTATTTATTCGAAATTTGATCCTCGAGTACTCGTTGAACTATTTTTTTAACGGGAAGAGGGTCTTGGAGCACTCCGATCGTTTCAAGTATGTTTTACATAAAGATCCTTGACAATAAACAAAATTACACCTTTGTACTTAGCTTTTGAACCAAAGACCCTAGAGAAGAAAAAAAATGGAAAACGAAATTCAGTGCCGATATTCCTGCAACTCTTGCACAGATTTCTCGCTGAAGCATCTGATCATGATCAACCGCATCACCATCGAGGAACTGGCCACTTGGCACAGACTCTCCAAAATGACTCGATGGCCTGGAGGTTGAACAACACCTTTCACCATAATCAAGGTCGGAAGATAGACATGCCGTCGAGAAATCACTCCCAAAAGAGTTGTGGAGCGGCCACCTCACCGGCCCAAGATCGCAGCAACAAATTCTAGATGTCGCGTGACAACTCCACAAAATATGCTCCAATACTCTTGAAGCTCTTGCTCCCACCGGTCCGCTCCACCACCCGCACCACAACAGCTGGTATGAACATGCCCTGCAAATCCGGATCCTCACAAAACTATAAACTTATTAAAGGAGCATCGAAGCGAGTAAGAAGAGCCCTATCTCATACCAGATTTGACCGAAACTGAGTGCGCCACTCTGGAACTCCACAAGGGTACACTCTGCGCCGAAAGCTCCGTGATAGGGCTCAACCCCTATCACACGCTCTAATAACACAACCTATAAAATGTTACAGGAACTGTCATGCATTGTTTAAAAAATATATACACCGGATGTATCTTTTACACATAATTTATGTAGATTAAACACAGAGAAATGAAAAGAAATGGAAGGCGAAAAATAACCACGAGCGCATGTCCCCGTGCACATGTCATCCCACATTTGTTTCCGAACAAAAGCGACATGTGGTGCATAGAACTGCGTCGGCACCCACTTGACGTCCGCTCGAGGGCACACTCAACATAGTTGTGCTCATCAATGAAAAGTGGAGGTGGCACAAAAATTGTACGTATTTGAAGTTTTTTCTTTGTGTAATTTCCATGACACATAATATATGTATTATCTGCCAAACTAGCTAGTGTTTAAAATCAAAGCATGTAGCCATGTAAATATGGACATATGGAGTAGAAGGCCCGCTTTTGGGATTTATTTTTTTGAGATGCTTTTGGGAATTTTTGTTGGCGATGTACAGCAGTGACACACATCCGAGTGAGCGAGATAAAAAATCACTTTCTGGAAAATCTTGGGCAGCACGAGAAGAAAAACGGGGCGGGCCTGCGGCAGATTCTTCTTCTGCGGTACAGGTGGACACGGTCTATGCACCAGCTTCACCTTTTCCCTCCCGTCCCGTCCTTCCACCATTCCGCAGAGAGAGAGAGAGAGAGAGAGAGAGAGAGAGAGACCGCAGCGGCGGCGACCTAGGGTTTTCCGGAGCACACCGCCGCGAGGATGAGCGCCACCGCCGCCGCCAGGTTGACGGAGGGCGCCACCGGCTCCGGGGCAGCCACGGCCACCTCCGTCGCCGTCGGCGCTCCCACCGAGTACTCCGTCTACCACGCCGTCGGCAAGTGGACCGTGACCCTCACCAAGATGGCGCTCGTGGCGTACGCCTGCCACATGCTCGTGCCTACCTTCTCCGGGTTCCTCATGCTGATCGCCGCCCTGCTCCTCATGAAGTACCGCCGCCGGCCCCATCCTGGACCTCGCCCGCGCTGCCATCCACTGGCTCTTCAAGCCAAGGGCTGGCCGGCCACGCCCACCTCAGGTAGTAGCCGTCTCGTGCTGCTTCAATTCGTCCTGGTTGTTGTTTGGTTGCGTCTTTTCAGTTCGTTTGTCCGCGAGCCAGAGCTAATCCTAAATTCTGATCTGCACAGAGCGCGCGGGGCACGGGCGGACCATAACGGCGAGCGGAGGCTGTATAATGACGACCTCGGGCGCATGCCCGCCAGGAGGGGCAAGGACAACCGCCTCCGCCTGCGCTACTGATGAGCAGGTAATGGATCAATCTGGGGTTCCGATGTGGATGTTGTGCATTGTATGAATGTGACTGGGGTAGTTCGGTGTCTGTTCGATTTGGGGTTAGTTTGAGGTTGAGCTGCGGTTGATCCATTTAGACGATTTCAATTTGGTGGATTTTGTGGCTGTGCTGGTTGGGATTAAGTTTGGTGCTGTTTCTCTGAGTAAGATAGCTACGTTTCCCTTTGTAGAATTGTGGGTTTGGTGATACGAACAGTTCATGTTTCTTTATTTGGAGAATCAGTTTTTAACACCGTACTGAAATGTAAGCTTGATTGATGTCTAAATAAATTGTCTGCTTTCTTATAGATCGCGCTTGATGGCTTTGCTCTGTACTCGGGAGATTGTTGTCTTTTAGTTACGTACAAGTACTATGTATACTAGGTGATTGCCCCGTGCGTTGCAACGGGAGAGAAAAAATGTAAGTCAAGAAAGACTAAAAAATGGGTTTTCTAAAAAAATGACCAAAAAATTGTTAAAAAAGATCATAACAAAATTCATGGTCAATATTGCTTTTACTAAAATGCCCATTTGAACATGTGGGAACAGAAGTATATATATGACTTCAATATCACATTTTAATTTGTTCCTTTCGCTCACTCGAAAACTGAGATCAGAGATGACTTTGGATAATTATTGCTGAGATTAATTCAGGACATTGCAGCAATCAGGACCCAGTCCACACGCAATCAAAACATGTGCACAATCAAAATACTGAGGTTACAAGTTACACACACCCTCAGAATGTACTCTTACAGGACACTAACAGACTGAACAATCATGGACCAGTGTTGCCACAGAACAACAGATTAGAAATATATACTAAGAACTGAGTCCTAAATTCAAATTTGAGGTTATTGCTCATCTCGCTCTATCCTCTGTACTATATAGTGCATGGTACTTCCTGCCTGCATTCCCGCACCCTGGGATTACACTCCTTTTATCGCCTTCTCAAACTATGGTAACACCCGCACCAAGCCGCCATAGCGTTGTCATCCTCCTACTTAGGAGTTAGGAATTATAAAACATAGAAAATCAATCTTATTGAACATACAAATTTGCACAGATAGGAGATTAAGCATAAAATACAAAAAAGTCTTTAAAAAAGAAGCAAGCTAACTGAAGGACGGTTGGAATTTAACCGATTATTCAGCTACATATATACCTTCTACAGATTTTATGTGCATACTTGGGGGAAATAAAATAGTGTTTGTATCAACACCCAAAGCAAAAGATAAGCTCTAATTAGCTGGATGCCAAAGAAAATGGAAGTGCCCACCTCGTGATATTGGATAGTGCATCAAACATTGTATGCATCAGCAGAGGGAAAATACATAATGTTTTAAGATGCTCCCGTCTACAGTACTTCACCTAGACAGTGACAATAAATTGATTATCACAAATTAACACAAAGGAAATAAAGAAGCCAGGAAGGTGAATGACAAAATCAGACTGCGGGCTGCGATCTTTTCCCCAAATCCTCCAAAAAGCAATTTTATGGAGGCGGACATAATAAATGGACGCTGCTAGCCATATGAACAAATCTAGCAATTCAGACCAAGCACTTTGCAGTTCCTAATATAAAAAACAGCGTCCATCTTGTTTTGTTAAAACTTTCTATAGTGACACAGTTACAAATTCTTTTTAATTCAGCGAATAAAATGAGTGATAGAAATTTAGGGGTTATATGTATGCAAAGTCAATCTTCGTGTCAGTTTAGTGTGAAAAACAACGAACTTTCAGAAAAAAATATGGTCCAAGTCAGAACTAAATACACTTTTTTCCTAGACAATACTATCATAGCTTTGTGATGCTATTTAGACAACCACATTAGCCTCTAACTTGCATAATAAACAGTGGTAAAGAGATGTACAAAAAAAAAACTTAGCAAGAATGGAAGATTACCTCTAAATCTGTTTGAAGCAACAACATTGCCGGGCACTTTCAAAACATGGAGAACAGTACTGTAAACCACAAGTTAACTGACGTAAATACATATTCAGAAGTTTGACCTAATACTATCTGAGCTTAATGAGATGGATACCACATTACCATGTTCAGGATGTCAATAAGTAGTGGAGAAATTGGCATCCTCCAGACCAGGATCACACTCTAGATGCGCATAAGGAATAAGTTTGTGGTAATCCAAACAGAACAGCCCAATCAGACATCGTTGTTCAACAAAGTCCCAATGATATTGTAATGTGAATAGGAAATGTTACACGATATTCAGCAAAGGTGGTATCAAAATATAGTAGAGGAGTGATTCTTCTTGGCGTAGAACTGCACGAACAGGAGCAACAATTTGTTATTCCTCCGGCTCACCAGTTCAATATTGTCCACGTACATGCCGGTTTATGTTCTTCCTCTCACTCACGATCTCCAGCACGAGCATCCCGAAGCTGAACACGTCCCGTCGTCGACAGTTACCCATTCATACCCCTGCTGCGACTCCAGCGACAGCCTCTTTCATCATGATCTACTGCCCGCACTCCATCACACCCTGTGAGCAGGGGATAGTAAGGATAACGAAGGCGTGGTCCCGAGCTGCTTGCCACCACAACCGAGCAGGTTGGGTTGAAGAAGCTAGCGTATTTGTGTTTTAGAAACAGATACAGCTCTAGTAATTCATATAGGAGAGTGAAGACCTCCTGTTTAATACTCCTACTTTGAGAGGTTAACCCATCATATACAGCAGCCAGAGATGTATAAAGCAATAGGTTCAGTGAATTACCATGACACCCTCAGCAGCGTCGACAACGAGCACAGCCCCATCGGCCAGCCGGAGCGCAGCAGTCATCTCATCTGAA
Organism: Poa pratensis; assembly: GCA_947311845.1. NCBI lineage: Eukaryota > Viridiplantae > Streptophyta > Magnoliopsida > Poales > Poaceae > Poa > Poa pratensis. The sequence continues at coordinate 126,062,570 of CAMZMU010000085.1, read as the reverse complement.
AAATTGACATGCCCAGGCGTGTCCATGATGTTGCAGAGGTACGACTTGCCGTTGCCTCCCTCGAGCACGAGTGACATGGGCACAGCCTTGATGGAGACCCTGTGCTCCTGCTCGTCGACGCAGGTGTCGGTGAAGCGCACGTGGCGCTCGCCCTCGGAGTCGAAGGTGTCCACCTGGTGGGTCTGCTCCACGAGCATGTCCATGAACACCGTCTTGCCGTGCTGCAGGTGGCCCACGAGCGCGACGCTGCGGACCAGCAGTGGGTTGGAGGCGAGGCCGAGGACAAAGTCGGTGGAGGCGTAGGTGGATGTGGCGCCGACGCGGGTGCCGACCTCGAACCTGACGTCGCGCGGCGGGGCCACGATGGGCTTCTCGAGCGCCTGCTCGTCCTCGCCCATGGCCATCGCCTCGACGCCCGGCCCGTAGACCTCCTCGGCGGTGGGGTAGTACTTCTTGTCCTCGGCGAGCACGATGGCGCCCTGGGCGGCGTCGGCGTAGTCGTCAGCGTCGTCGACGTCCATGAGGCGGCGGGTGGTGGGGGATCTGGAAGGGGGCGCCTCGGCCATCGCCGTGGCGAGGAAGGATGAAGGCGTTGACTCCGGATTGGGGATTTTTTTCGTATGACTAAGGAACATGTACGCAATAAAAAACGAAACGTTTTTTTCACTTAGAGGTGGCATGGTGCGTAATTTGTTTCAACTCTAGGGGTAAAATCGGAAATTAAAAACGTACCAACCATCAGCCATCACCTCTGGCTATATTATATAGTAGAGATAAAACGTAAATTTCTCTAGCAAGTACTCCATTATTGGTGCTAAACTGAGCAGTACACTAAGTGAGGGGTATTTATCAAATGTAACTACATTATTGGTATTGAAGTGAGCAGTGCATTGCTTTTCCAGTTTCTACTAAACAGTCTAAACTGCGCATTAGTGTTCTGTGTGTAAGAAAATATTATACCAAGTTACATTGTCACTTTACTATGACATTTGGGTCATTCTGTACCTGTAGCTAGCAGATTGATGATGACAAAATAACCAAACGTTTTTCTGGTAATTTTTATGATGGATGGCTATGGGCATGTTTTCGTTTGACCTACCATGTTTTGTCAAGCGAAATTAGGGCAAATCACATTAGATTGGCATATCTTGACGCCGAGCCAAATGGCTAACCCTGTGGTTTGCTCCAGTTTTATCCGTTTAATGTGCTGAAAATTTGGCAGCTGACCGAATTGTAGCTTTATGATTTCAATCTGAACCATGTGCAGCTCAACCAATTTCAATTTATCTCAGTTTGTCATGGTATTTGTTGGTTGCTGGTTTTGATTGGTTTACTGTATTGTTTAGGTGATGCTTTAGGTTATGTGCTATATATTGATGGGAGAAAGAGTGATGATCCCATATTGATAACACGTTTTTTCATCTTTTGGGATGAGCAATTCATACATGCAGTACCATCTGATATCATGTCTTTATTTTTAATTGATAATTTTGTTTGGTGCCGTGTTTCTGATTAAGTTTGGTGCTGTTGTAGAAGTGAGCAGTACATTGCTATTCCAGTATCTACCAAACTGCACATTAGTATTCTGTGTGTAAGAACATATTATACCAAGTTACTTTGATGATTTCTTACTTAACTATGGCATCTTGGTCTATTCTGTACCTGTAGCTAGCAGATTGATGATGACAAAATAGCCAACGCTTTTCTCTCCTAACTTTTATGATAGATGGCTATGAGCATGTTTTAGTTTGCTGCTACCATGTTTTGTCAAGCGAAAGTGGGGCAGATCACATTGAATTGCCATATCTTGGCACCAAACCAAATTGGTAACCCTGTGATTTGCTCCATTTTGTTCGCTTAGTTTTACATGTGTTGAAACTTGGACAGCTGACCGATGGTGATTGTAGCTTTAATGCTTTCAGTGTGAATCATCTGCAGCATTGCAGCTCAACCATTTTTAATTTATCTCAGTTTGTCATGGTATTTATTGGTTGCTGGATGTTGATTGGGGGCACCGTTCTTCACTGCAAACAGTGTTTCCTTTAGGTGGTGCTTTAGATTATGTGCTATAATCATTTGTGAAATATTTATGTGAGAAAGAGCGATGGTGCCATATTAATACCACATTTTTTCATTTTTGGGATGAAAAATTCATACATGCTGCACTACCATCTGAGATCCTGTGTTTATTTTTAGTTGAAATTTTCACATGAACTTTTGGTAATCTGTGCATACACTCAATTTACTCTGATTATTATTCAAGATCTCCATTTTCCGGCTGAGATTGCACAACAAGTAGAGGTGTCAAATTGTTAGGTGCGACAATTGCTCAGATTCTTGATCACTGTTAAGTAAATGCCATTGAGTATCTACGCTAGATCATCACTGTTCCGAGACTGGGAAATTGGGCAGCTGACTGATGGTGATTGTAGCTTTCATGATTTCAATCTGAACCATCGTGCAGCTCAACCATTTTTAATTTATCTCAGTTTGTCATGGTATTTGTTGGTTGCTGGATTTTTATTGGTTTACTGTTTTCTTTAGGTGGTGCTTTCGGTTATGTGCTATAATCATTTGTGATATATTGATGGGATAAAGAGTGATGATCCCCTGTTGATACCACGTTTTTCATCTTTTGGGATGAGCAATTCATACATGCAGTACATCTGATAATCATGTCTTTATTTTTAGTTGATAATTTCACATGAACTTTTGGTAATCTGTGATGCATACAATCCAATTTGCTGATTTATTCTGATTATTATTCAAGACCACCATTTTCGTCTGAGATTGCACAACAAGTACAGTTGTCGGTGTGGTTACTTGAATGTTATTTAACCACACTTGTGAATTGGTTGCACCCTATTTAAGTTTACCAGTCACTTATAGCCCATTATATTCTTCTCAGGTGTGGCGCAGTCTCAAGAGTGGAAAGGGGTTCATCAGGGTGATTGGAGTTGGAGCTACTAAAAGTTTTGAGTTCTTCAAGTACCTTTGCAACAAGAGTGGAATTGAATTGGCTGCAAGGAAGCGATTTTGCCTAGGTGAACATTTAGCTACCGGTTAGAAACTATTGGCTGTGATCGGAAGTAGTGATTGCTTCTGCACAATGTCACTTGCTGTCTTTTGCCGAATTGCTTGGTTTTCTTAGTTTAGACTTGAATTGTCAGATGCTTATCTGATCCGTCTTTTGGTAGCTGTAGTTTTGTTCAGACATGAAGTGGCCGCGAATTACAGTATTCAAATTCAATCACGCCTGTCTGGCCTGTGGCTTATGGTGTTAAACACTGGCTTTATTTGTCTGCAAGATTCTGGTTTTATAGCTTATCGAGAACAAGCAAACAGTGGACGGTCGTTGTGCGCGCGAGGGAAAAGAAAGAAAGCCCTGTTAATTCCCAACGAAGCAATCGTCCTAAACCGATATCTCCACCTCCACCTCAGCCCCTCGCTCTCGGTGCGGCGCCTCGCCGCCTTCGCCCAGATCGCTGCCCACTGGCCACCGGCTTTGGCTCCTCTCTCCATCTACTCCCTCCGTTCCAATTTAGATGAAGAAGTCATCTAATTTAGAACGGAGGGAGTACCTTGCAATGGAGCGCCATTCCCCCCTCATCTATCCCCTGTCCGGCAACGAAATTTGCAGCTCGGTGGTCGGCAGGTCGGGAAGTGCAGAACATGGGAAGGATGAAACCAGAGAAGAGTGCCGACTCGATGGCTTCGGCTGAGCTCGCCGGCCGAGCTACAAAGTGGATTGAGAATTAGCAGCAGCGGAGGCCTCGGCCTGCTCGGAGGAACGGCGACGAGGGGTGGCGCCGGTGGAGGATCTTCAGGGTGAACTCATCTTTTGCATTTGTTTTTTAATTTCACACCTTCCACTTAACCATTTTTATCAGTACAAATTGAAACCAGTTTTGTATCCCACATGAGTTCTTTCTTGTGATTCTTTACTCTGATTTAATTATTGGTTTTCCCCCAAGGTTTGGGGTGTGGCCTGCAGATTCTAACAGTGATGGCTACAATGGCTAGCGTCAGAAATCATCCCGGATGGACCTAGCCCGCCGGGCACCGGCTAGCGGCTGCACCTCCTACTACTTTTGCTACCTCGTCAACGAGTCACAGTGAGGCTCTCTTTTTTACCTGAGCACTTGCAAAGTCCTACGATTGAGTTATCCCTTTCCAGTTGAATCAAATCTCCATGAACAAGGTGGAGGCGTTGTTCGAACTCTACAAAAGAGCAGATACTCCATCGTCGATGACGTTCTCATCCACAAGATATGTGTTCTTAGGAGTTCGGATCAGCTAATGTGAGATAAGGTTCTTTGGTTTCATTCTTCTTCAAGCAAAAAGAGTCAGTCCTCTTGGTGCATAAATAATATATTTCTTAGATATTTATAAAACCTATATGTGGTGATACCTTGTGTTTTATCTGTTTTATTGCAGTTTCCTTGCTGGTTTATCCATGGTGCATATAATGCCTCCAGATCGAGCCCCTCTGTTTGGTTGGTCCGATGTGAGTCATTTCAAGAATTCATATATTTTTCAAGCTACTAAATCAAACTAGGACTTTCCATATGGCAGCCAATTGTGCCATTGCAGGTTAGGTTCACACTGTTTGTAATCTTTAGATATACTAACTTCATGAGTATCTAGATCCAATTGCCGACATACGGATTTAACTTCTCTCGTCATTTGTGTTGTGCACAGATTTAAAAAAGTTGAAGCCATGTGTTACTCCCTGCATGGTTCTGCTTGTAGTTTTGTTTCCTGTTGATCCGAGAAGCAAATTAGCTATGCATATTTCAGTTCCTTGCATCTTACTTCTGTTACCTTTTTGTATTTAAAAAATAATAGGGAATGTTCTATGTTGCTACGTTTTACATACTTGTTCTGATAATCATATCACTGAGGCACCTCATATACATTTTAGATTCAAATTAACATCTGAAGAAAATTCTTGTTTAACTGAACAACACTTTTGCTAGTTGTCAGCGGCTCTTTTAGCTTAGATTTGTTCTTGTCCTCAGTTGATACTCCCAAGATTGTGATTCACCACTAGATGTTATCGTTCCTCTTTCTATTACTTTTCTGGTGCAATTATTATGCGCACTTAGGCTATTACCTACATTTGTCAATTCTGTACAATGGCATGGTATTGTGGGCATGTGGCTTTAGTCATTCCATTTATGTTGTATGTTTTGCTAATATTTTATCTTTGGTTCCTTGTACACCGCTTCTTTTCTTCTTCTAGTGGGACTGTAGAAATACAAGGGTTAAACAGTAGCCGCTGCCATTTGCTTTTCCCTTTTCATCTTTGTTCTTTCCTTTTTTTTCTTGTAGTGATTATTTTGCATAATTATTTTTTGTCGAAATGCAGTAGGATAACAGCTCGATGTCTCTGTATAAACAAAAATGTAAATTTGTTATAGATTTATTTCATTAAGATTGCCAGTTTGATCTAGCACCCAAGTTCACTTTCTAACCAAGTAGAGGAACAAGTTATCGTCGTATTGGGCGGCTCCGGCGTCGTCTAGGTTCTTGGGGAGCGGTCGTGGATCCGATTGTGGTTCTTCTCAGTGGCTTGGGGTGCTCTCTGCACTTTTCTGGCTCCTTTTGTATTTTGGGGTTTCTTTTGGACCTGTTTGTAAAGTGTGCTGAGCTTCCTTAATATATTCGTCGGATCCTTTCCTCGAAAAAAAGTATCGTCGTATTGATCTTACGGTAAGATTCTTACCTTAGTCAGAGAATACAGCTGCTACTGCTAGCACAGAACCAGCACCTGCACCTTCACCACCTGCACCAAGGTCAGCTCCAGCACCTCCTGCCCCAAGGCCAACTCCAGCACCTCCTGGTCCAGGGCCAACATATTCTGTGCACTTGTGTATGTGCCGGTTGGTACGTGTGTACAACTTTACTTGTGTGGGTCAGTTGGCATCTTTTGCATCTGGATAATTTATCTGTTGCTGGTGATTTTTTATAAACATAGACCACAATTGTGGTGGCGTTTTGATTTTTGTTTTTTGAAGGTAGCTCTTGTGTACCTTTAGAGATATATTCGGTGTACACATATTTGGTAGTTTAGGATTTGCAATTTGTCTCCTACCTTACCTCTAGGAGAGGCTTCTTGCCCTCCAAGTCTGTACCCCTTTATATACTCGTCCATGAGGCTCAATACAACATCCAACATATTCCGCCCTCTCTATCGTTCAACTCAGATCTGCGCGTCGTCGTCCACGCCATGGCGCGTCCTGCGCCTCCGTCGGTCTGATCAACTGATCTGTGCACATCGCCGCCAAGCACGTCCCCGAGCACACGCCTATCACCAATCAAGCAACAGGCTGCCGCAGCGCCGCCCCTTCGGGCCACGCGCCGCCGCCTTGGCCTACCCTCCGGCCTCGAGCGCGCTTTCCCTGGTGCGTACGTCGCCGGTGGCCTCAAGCCGCTGCACCGACTCGCGCACTGCAGCTACGTCGTCCCCTCGGACCGTAGTGCTGCTACACGCGGTCTACCTCGCCGTCCCCGCGCACCGACGTCTCAGGCTACCACCGCGTCGCTCCGACGACGCGGGTCGCCGCCGTCCGCGCATGGTCTTCGTCAAGCTGTCGGCTCTTCATCGCCAAGTTCGTGTACCGCCGCCGCGCCTCTTCACGTAACCTGCACGGCCTCCGTCGCCGCTGGTTTCGCCACCTACACCTTCGTCCTCGTCTAGTACAACTTCGTCGCCTACGTCATCGCCACCACCCGGCAACGCCGCCTCCCGGCATCACCACTACGCGTCTACTCCGACGACCGCGGACTGCACCGGCTCTTCCCCGTCTTCGCCGCTCTGCGCCTCGCTACCGTTCTGGGGCCTTCTCTGCTAGTCTATCACCGACATGGCACGACACCGTACTGGTCCCGCTTTACGCATGCTCGGTGCAGGCAACACCGATGCGTGCCTTCGTCCCGAGGCGTCCCCGTGCCTGGCAAGCTCGGATCGGCGCCTCGTCTTCATCGTCATCAACAACGTCTTCTTCGGCATTGACTCCTACGACTGCCTCAACCGCATCCATGACGATTCTTCTTGCATACTCGGTTCTGGCAAAACCGTAGTATGCCTACGCCCCCGGCGTGTGCCTAGTTCTGGCACAACTATGGTTGCACATCATCCTCGACGGTTCGGACTGCATCGACCTCAACATCGACTTCCTCGATGACTGCCCTCGACGCGTCTCCGTCATCATCACCATGGCGCCTTCTTCGCGCCGCGGCTTCATGTGCGGCTACATCGACACCGGCATCTCCGACCACGACATCGACCACGGCATCTCCTCGCAACGACTACCTCGACCTCGGCACCCCCTCACGCTCTCGGCTCCCTCTACATCGGCACAAGGGCTACCACCTCGCCTGAGCTCTCATCAGCTTCCTCTCCAGTCCAAGCATCCGCGCGCGACATCGACCACGACGCTCCCGCTACGACTGCGGGGGGGGGGGGGGGGGGGGGGGGGGGGGGGGGGTGTCAGCCTTCTGGGTCTACTTCGGCTTATCTCCAGTCTGACCGTCCACGTCGTTCATGTTGTTCACGACGCTCCGCTACGACTGCGGGGGGATGTTATAGATATATTCGGTGTACACATATTTGGTAGTTTAGGATTTTTAATCCGTCTCCTACCTTACCTCTAGGAGAGGCTTCTTGCCCTCCAAATCTGTACCCCTTTATATACTCGCCCATGAGGCTCAATACAACCTCCAACATATTCCGCCAATCTCCCTCTCTATCGTTCTACATGTACAAAGCCCTCAGTGTACACTAACAGAAAATTCAGTGTAAACTATAGGAAATTCAGTTTTACAGAAATTCAGTGATGATACAAATCAAACTTACTTCAAGTAACACCGAGTTTCATCACTAATATTACATAGTTATTGGATTCAGAATGCCAGAATAAAACATAGTTCAACACATAGTGCCTGTCATATTACATAGTACATTGTTCCAACAAATAGTTCCACGCATAGTGGCTTCCCTATTTCATCGTTCAAAATTTCTGGCTTGAACCGAGCTGTTACAAAGGAAATTAAACTACTAGAGCCGGTGAAAAGATCCACATTACTTCTCGGTGATTGATTTTCCTTTGGGGAGGGCTCAGAGTTTGTGATATCACTTTGAATGCCTCGCCTGTATCAACAAAATAAATAGTATCTTTATCAATGTCACCATGCGCGGCAATGGATTTGCAGAAGAGTTTGCTGATGAAAAATGCCTGCCATCTAGCCCACCAGAAACCGGCACAGGTGCGCATGTCCTCAAGTTCAACTCGAAAACTTCCACCTTGCGCATAAAGCTGTCAACAGGAGATGGCCATAACAATTGCCGCTTCACCACGAACAGTTTCCTGCATGACTTGAGCAAGTACCAAATGATACCGACGAGATCGTCTCCCTCCTCCCAATAGGTAATGCCTTGGTACATCATGTCGTCACCAGTTTTGCCCCTTATCTCCCATATGGCGTTTATGTAATCATCATCCCCTCTGATTGGTATCTCATGATAGGGATGATCATTGTTCACATCATCGTCATCAGTTTCGTTATTGTCGCCATCCTCATCATCATCACTCCACACAGGAATATTATAATCGATAGGAGGGTGCATGATGAGGCGCTCAAAACAGGGTAACATTTGGTGCGCCGTTTTTATCATCGAAGGCGACATCGAGGGAGACGAGGTCCTCGGCTTGAGTGATCCCATATAGCTTGTCACCAAGGAACGCGATGTCGATGATGTAGAGGAATGGAGCTGCTTGTGGCTTTGGCAACCACACACCTTTCCCTCGGCGAACTAAGATGATAGGGTGATTCCAGTTATTGGTAATGACAGCGATGATATCGTCAGTGGTCGACCGCATAAGCACCTTGCGAACCTCAAAAAGCTCGGAGACATCGCCTATGACGCCGTCAAGCTCAGGGACGGCCACGGACGTGTTGGAAAAAGGATTGTGCAGAAGGTAGCTATGCCTTTCGTCGTCGTCAATGCAGTCGAGGACGAGCCAGCTGTCAGTGGAGCCAATGCATGTCGTGTTCTTGGGCACGGAGGGTAGCCGGCGGCAGGAGCTACCACACGGAGGGTAGCAGCCGGCCGCACGGAGGGTGCCATGAAAGAACCATCCGACATGATGATCCACGGCAGCTGCCCGGAGTTGTGTGCTCGCGCATCGCCGAGCACCAGGACCGGCACACGGCCCTGAAGCGAGCGCGGTCGGCCGCCAGCCGGAAGCGAGCAGTAGCATCATGGAAAGGAAGGAGCTGTAGGGCTTTAGACCACAACGCGGCGAGGCGGCAACTCTCGTGGTCAGGCGGAGGTGAGTCGAGGCGGTTGATCACGAGGCCTAGAAGCTCCCGTGGGAGTTTAGACCATGGCGAAATCGACGACGCCATGGATTGAGCTGCTGGCTTTTTTTTTTTTGAAATCGATTGAGTTTTTTTTTTTGCGAAACACAGTACAAACGCAGACGCTCACAAATACATGCACACACTCACCCCTATGAACGCACGCACGCACACCCTACCCCTATGAGCACCTCTGAGAGACTGAGCCGGCGGGTCGAGTCTTGAGATTGACGAAGTCACCATAGGCGCCTCGCTGTCGACGGGAACGTCGCCTCCTACTGAACAATATTCCGCCTAAATGAAAAACACCAGTGTTAAATCTGGGGTTTGAACTCTGTTGGGATTGAGCTGCTGGCTTGATTGAGTTACTGGATGGCGTAACTTGTGTACTCGGAACGACCGGTACGTACTCGCATAGGGCGCTCCACCATATATGGGCTATTAGTTCGGCCACGAATCGGTAACGGAGTCCGGGCCTTGCACGCAGCGACCCGTACCCCTCCTAGAGTATCGGTTTGGTAAGTGGCCCGGCCCAAGTAGCTTTTTACCAGCTGTAAAAAAAAAGTTCCAGAAGGTATGTTGCTTCAGGTAGAAAGGCGAAGGGGCTTTAGCCAAGAAACCAGCCAGGCATGAATGGCTGGGTCTGGGTGGCTCCTCCGAGTGGGACGGCGAAGATAAACGTAGATGCTACTGTGAGAAAACAAGGAAACGCCGAAACAGTTGCAGCGGTGTGTCTTCAGATATAGGAGTGTTCCTTGGCGCATCAGCTGTTAGCTGTTGTTATTCAAGGCATCTCGGATCCAGCAGTGCTTGAAGCTATGGCATGCCGAGAGGGCTTGACAGTGGCAGCTGATCTGCAACTGACGAGGGGTGCGGGTGGCATCAGATTGCCTGGAGGTGATAACCTGCATGCAAGGGCCATACAAAGGGACATTCAGTGTTCTCATGCAGGAGATAAAGCTGAGAGCAGATGACTTCGTTGTGGCGACATTTGCTCATGAACAAAGGGAGACGAACCTAGAAGCTCATTAGCTAGCTAGATCATCGGCTCACCGTGAATACGGGTGACATGTTTGGCTGGATGGGACTCCAGACCTCTATTGTATTCCAGTTAACATTAATAATCAATAAAGTGGCGGTTGTTAATCTGAAAAAAAAGTATGTTTGCCGGTTTTTCTTATGATTTTGTTGATTTTTCTTTTCAGTTGTTTCACTTTTTTCAGTGCTCGGGTTTTCTGTTTAATTATTTTTAGTTTTTTCCATTCCTTATTACTTTACATTTACCTTTTTATTTTTACTTTCATGTTTCTTTGTTCGTTTTTTAATTTCCCTTTTCATATTAGTTCAATTTTATTTATTTACCATTTTTTACAAACATAGGAATAGTTTTTATTGTATGAATACTGATTTATTTTGCATCTCGCGAAAATTTTCTTAACTTCTGAACAATATTTTGTAACCATGCAAACATTTTTTATGAACTCGTGAACATTTTTTCTACAACTGTGCCAACAATTTTTATCAACTCACGAAAACTGTTTTAGCCGTGTGAACCTTCTTTTATGAACCTGTGAACAATTTTTCTTACAGTACGCACAGTTTTTGAGTTGTACGTACATTTATCATTGATTTATTAGCTTTTTGAAGAAATTTGATGAGTTACTTTTTACTCTAAAATAAGTGTTTTTTTCATATAATGACCAGCTTTTTGAGTTGTGCAAATACATTTTAAACTCCTGAAAAAATTAGTCCCATGAATACACTTTCTTAGCTAACGAACCCTTTTTTATAATAGTGTGACCATTTTTTATTTCGTGAGCAATTGTTTTATCGTCATGGACTTGTTTTTAAACCTGCAATTTTTTTAATAACTTTTGTGAACATGGTTTGAACTCACTAACAATGTTTTAAAACTATATTAACATAGAGATAGATAATGCTTCGTAGAAAAAAATGTTCATAGAGATCAATAAATCAAAATGTTCTAAATAGTAAATAATGCTTGTTCACTTTTTCAGTCATTCCACAATTCAAGTTTATTACCAAAATAGTGTTTCCAAATTATATGAATTTAAATATATGAGATTTATATGGAAAAGAAAATATTCTAGCTATGTTAATGGTTTCCACCAGATTGATGTGTTTCCACCTTTTTAATCAAACTTCATACACACGTCGAGAAACTAGGAAGTGATACGTCTCAAACGTATCTATAATTTCTGATGTTCCATGCTTATATTATATCAATTGCTACATGTTTTATATACACTTTATATCATTTTTATGCATTTTCCGGGACTAACCTATTAACAAGATGCCGAAGTGGCAGTTCCTGTTTTCTGCTGTTTTTTGTTCCAGAAAAGCTGTTCGGGCAATATTCTCGGAATTCGACGAAACAAAAGACAAACCTCCTATTTTTCCGAGGGACACACGGAGCCAGAAGGGCAAGCCAGGGGGAGGCCCACGGCCTCCAAACCACCTCTTGGGGCGGCTGGGCCCACAGGCGCGCCGGCAGGTGGTTTGGCCCACTCGGGACTCCACCGACGCCGCCCTTTCGCCTATTTAGTCACCCCGACGCGAAAACCCTAAATATCTCTCTAATACTCCGGAAAGACTTCCGCAGCGCCGTCGCCATCGCGAGACCTCGTTTCGGGGGTCAGAAGTTCCTGTTCTGGCACCCTGCCGGGACAGGGAATTGCCCCCGGAGTCATCTCCATCGACACCACCGCCATCTTCATCGCCGCTGCTGACTCCCATGATGAGGAGGGAGTAGTTCTCCCCCGAGGCTGAGGGCTCTACCGGTAGCTATGTGGTTTATCTCTCTCTCCCATGGTGTGATCTTTATGTGATCATGAGTATTGCTAGTATCGCTGAATTCATATGTAATGTTTATGCTACTCAAGTGATTGTATCTAGTTTCTGGAGTCATTGTGACAACACGGTATCAAGGTGACAGTGTGGGTACTTGTGTGACTCTATGAATAATTTAGACATTTATCATGGTTTATTCTTGGGAATTGTGGTGTTTGTTTACTCAGACTTTGAGGAGTGCTTTTGCAGCCCTACACATAGTACTCTTGTGTTATCAAGAAGGAGAATAATCCCGAGTATCATTTACTTGCATTCAGTTGTGCTAACATGTTGAGAGGTACCACTAGTGAAAGTATGATCCCTAGGCCTTGTTTCTAAGCATTGAAACACCGTTTACAACAAGTTCTGCTACATGTTTGCTTGCTGCCATTTTTATTCCAGATTGCAATTACTACTTATAATCATCCATATTACTTGTATTTCACTATCTCTTCGCCGAACTAGTGCACCTATACATCTGACAAGTGTATTGGGTGTGTTGGGGACACAAGAGACTTCTTGTATCTTAATTGCAGGGTTGCTTGAGAGGATATCTTTGACCTCTACCTCCCTGAGTTCGATAAACCTTGGGTGATTCACTTAAGGGAAACTTGCTGCTGTTCTACAAACCTCTGCTCTTGGAGGCCCAACACTGTCTACAAGAATAGAAGCACACGTAGACATCAAGCTATTTTCTGGCGCCGTTGCCGGGGAGGTAAGCGTTGGAAGGTATCTCCTTTAGATTCTGCAATTATTTCTTTTTGTTTCTTGTTTTTATTTTCACTAGTTAGGCTTAATGGAAAACAACAAAAAAATTAGAGATCTTATGAACTTTATATGAATTAGGACATGATGCTTTTGAAGAGAAAATTAAAAAACCTATGGAGGCTTGTTTGCATAATAGTGGTAGTAATGTTATTAGTATAAATTCTTTGGACACCATTATTGCTAAGGCTGTGGAAAAGCCTAAGCTTGGGGAAGCTAGTTTATATGAAAATAATCTTTTTTGCTCCTCAGCTATGGAGGAATTATTTTGCCTTGATAATGCTTTGTCTCCAATATGTGATAATTCTAATGATGTTTGTGATATTCCAAATCCACCTGTTGAAAGTATTTCTTTTAAAATACCTATGAAAATTGTTGAAAGGGTTATGAATGATCAGTATGCAGGGGATGGATCAATCCATCCAAGTGCTCACTTGTCGAAACTTACAGAACTTTGTGAGTTATTTAAGGTTGCAGGTTTATCAAGAGAAAATGTCATGAGGAAACTATTTCCATTGTCACTTAAGGACAAAGCAAAGGAATGGTATAGGCTGCTGGATGAACAACCTTCGAATTGGAAACAGCTTGAATCTCTCTTTTACTCTAAATTTTATCCTCTTCATGAAGTGCATCTAGATAGGAATTACATTTATAATTTTTACCCTCATGATGGAGAAAGCATTGCTCAAGCTTGGGGAAGGCTGAAAACATTAATACTCAAATGTCCTAACCATGAGCTTTCTGAGGAAATAATTGTTACTAATTTTTATGCAAGGCTTTCAGGTCATTACAAGGATTATGTAGATGCATGTTCACATGGTTCTTTCACAAGCAAGAAGGTTGAAGCTAGATGGGATATTCTTGAAAGAATTCAAAACAATGCTGAGGATTGGGAGAATGACAAAGGTAAAGAATCAGGTATAAACTATGAATATGATTGCATTAAGTCTTTCGTTGAAACTGCTAGTTTTCAAGAGCTTAGTGCTAAATATGGTCTTGATTCTCAAATTATTGTTGATTGTTTTAGAACCTTTGCTTCTCATATTAATGTTCCTAAAGAAAATTGGGACGTGTATCATGAACCTTTCAAAGACACTTGCATGGAAAATGAAATTGTTGTTAATGATTGCAATAAACATGCTCAAACTTCTGAAAATACTATTTCTTATAAGCATGTTAATTTTTGTGGAATGCATAGACCTTGTGGAATTAATCAAATCGAAGATGAATATTGTATCCATCATAGGAATGAAAAAACTAGAACGTGGTACAAGGCTCTAAGAGATCTTGGTGAAAAAGTTTGTGACCTCCATCCTTTTATTTGTGAACTTTGCTATGAAGTGGGTCATTTTAATTTTCAATGTTCAGGTCATGATAATAGCCTTTCGAATCCAATTACTGCAAATTTGTATTGTGATAACATGATCACTCCTAATCAACATGATGAACTTACATTATTTTTGGGGTGTGAAGAGTTATCAAGAAAAACTTCCTTGTTAGATATGAGTGATCTTGATATGAATAGTGTGTTGCATGGATGTTATCTCTATTGTGTTAATAATTGCCATGCTAACACCTACATACAAAATATTATAAAGGATGAGACTTTACCAAAGTATGACAGGACTAATATGTGTTTTGTTCTCATTAATGAAAGAGAGGAGTCCCCCCAAGTTTCTTCCATTGTCTCTAATACTAAACCAGGTTATGTGGAGGAGCTTCCTTTCAAACCTCTCCCTCCTAAAGATAAAAAGAAGAGGGGAAAGAAGAAGAAGAAGAGGAGTAAAAGGAGAGAGGAAACGGTATCTTCTCCCAAACTTGTTGCTCCTGTTACAATTGATACTTATAATTCTGAATTCGATGATTCTGAACTTGATGATGAACCTATGCCTGTTACTTATATTAGTGATCATGATTGGGAAAATGAAACTACTTTTGATATTGAAAATCTTTGGGGTACCAATTCTGAAAATGATGATATTAATGATTGCCATACTATTAGTACTATCCATGTTTCTTCCAATGATGATATGAAAAGCTCTAAGCTTGGGGATGAGGTGTTTGAAAATCCTTTTGCTAGTAATAATTATATATATGAGACCTCTTCTCCTAGTGATGTGTTTGAAAATTCTTTTGCTATTGCTGATTATATGTTTGATACATCTCCTTCTATTAAAAATAATGATATGTTTACGATGAACACACTTTGGAAGATAACTATTCTATTGCTTATGATGATACTATGCCTCCAGTCTTTGATAATTATTATAAAGAATACTATGACATAGGTTATAATTACAGTCATCCTCATGAAACTTGTCATAGTTATGGAGAGATTACCCAAAACCATCCCTTTAATATACAACTTGTCTATCATGTTCGAGTTCTTTATGATGATCCTGCTCCCATTGTTATTAATGAGAAGAACTTTTCTTATGTGGAAAATATTGATACTTTTGTGCATATGGATCATGGTAAGAATGTTTCATGTGATGGTTATATTGTGGATTTTATCAATGATGCTACTGAAAGTTTTTATGAGAGAGGGAGACATGGATTCATATATCTCAATAATATCAAGTCTCTCTCTTTTTGTTGAAATTTTGAAGTTGCACTTGTTTTGTCTTTCTATGCTAGTAGCTTCATGCTTCAATAATTTGTTTTCTTACAAGATTCCTTTGCATAGGAAGTGGGTTAGACTTAAATGTGTTTGGTATTTGCTTTTTGATGCTCTTTATATTCAACTCTTATACATATGAGAGCATATCAAAATCATGCCTAGCTAAAAGGCTTTAAAGAAAAGCGCTTATGGGAGACAACCCATTGTTTTTATTTTCTGTTATTTTTTTTTTTTTTTTTTGAGTCAAGGTGTTGTTACTTCTGTAGCAACTCCTTTGTATCTTTATTTTATTGCATTGTTGTGCCAAGTAAAGTCTTTATTGAAAGTTGATGCAAGATTTGGATTTCTGCGCAGAACAGATTTTTAGCTGTCACGAATTTGAGCTTTCTCCCTGTAGAAAATTAAAAATTCTGTAAAAAATCACGCATCTTCCTAGATATGTACGCAACTTTCATTAATTGGCCAGTCCATCTGAGCAACTTAAGTGCCTCGAAAAAATTCGTCATTCCAGACTGTTCTGTTTTTGACAGATTCTGCCTTTTGTTTTGCATTCGCTCTTTTACGATGTTTGTGTGGATTTCTTTGCTCCACAAAGCATTGGTGGCTGTAGCTAATGTCCAGAAGCTTTGGGAATGATTGTATCATTACAGAATATGAGAATTTTTGATTATGCACTAACCCTCTAATGAGAACTGTCTTGAGTTTGGTGTGAAGGAAGTTTTCAAGGATCAAGCGAGAAGGGTGATATTATGTGATCAAGAAGAGTGAAAAGCCTAAGCTTGGGGATGCCCCCGTGGTTCATCCCAACCATATTCAGAGAGACTCAAGCGTCTAAGCTTGGGGATGCCCAAGGCATCCCCTTCTTCATCAACAACTTATCAGGTCATCTCTAGTGAAACTATATTTTAATTCTTTCACATCTTATGCGCTTTACTTGGAGCGTCTGTGTGCTTTTATTTTTGTTTTTGTTTGAATAAATTCGGATCCTAGCAATCCTTGTGTGGGAGAGAGACACGCTCCGCTTTTTCATGTGAATACTCATGTTCTTCACTTATATTTGTTGAGTATTCTTAACTAGCTACTGCAGTGCTTTTAGCTCCTGTTTTTCATGCATCTCTTCGAGCTGTTAGCACTTGTTTATAAATACTCTCTTGCTGCATTATATTATCATTTGGAGAGTTTATGTTTAAATAAATTGATTGGTGTTTGTTTGGAAGAAAGAAAATGCTACATGTAGTAGTTGGTATTGGAAAAGACATATGCATTCTTGTAGATCATTGTCTTGTTTTGATTTGATGCTTTGCAATTGTTTTGAGCTCTCAAGTAGATCATGTTTAAGCTCTTGCATCATGTAGTTAAAGCCTAGTAGTGGAGAACTACCGTAGAGCTTGTTGAGACTTGGGATGCATATTTGTTCTCTCTAAGGTCTAGATATTTTCTGGTAAAATGTTTGAGCAACAAGGAAGACAGTGTAGAGTCTTATAATACTTGCAATATGTTTTTATGTGATTCTTGCTGTACCGGTTTATACTTGTGTTTGCTTCAAACAACCTTGCTAGCCTAAACTCTGTACTGAGAGGGAATGCTTCTCGTGCATCCAAAACTTGAGCCAAAACCCATGCCATTTGTGTCCACCATACCTACCTACTATGTGGTATTTCCTGCCATTCCAAGTAAATATTTCATGTGCTACCTTTAAACTATTCAAAACTTTATTACTCCTTATTTGTGTCAATGTTTTATAGCTCATGAGGAAGTATGTGGTGTTTTATCTTTCAATCTTGTCATTTACTTCTGACAGACTTTCACCAATGGACTAGTGGCATATACATCCGCTTATCCAATAATTTGCAAAAAGAGCTGGCAACGGGGTGCCCAGCCCCAATTAATTACAACTTTCATTAATAATTCTCTTCACATGTTTTGCCCTGATTTATCAGTAAGCAACTTAATTTGCAAATAGACACTCCTCCATGGTATGTGAATGTTGGAAGGCACCCGAGGATTCGGTTAGCCATGGCTTGTGTAAGCAAAAGGTTGGGAGGAGTGTCATCTATAAAGAAACTAAAATACATGTGTAAACAAAAGAGAAGAGGGATGATCTACCTTGCTGGTAGAGATAACGTCCTTCATGGGAGCCGCTCTTGAAAGTCTGGTTGACAAGGGGGTTAGAGTGCCCACTACCATTCGTTGACAACAACAAACACCTCTCAAATACTTATTTTGTGCTCTCTATATGCTTTCGAAAACTTAAAAAGCTCTAGCACATGATTTAATCCCTGCTTCCCTCTGCGAAGGGCCTATCTTTTACTTTATGTTGAGTCAGTTTACCTACTCCTTTCTATCTTAGAAGCAAACACTTGTGTCAACTTTGTGTGCATTGATTCTTACATGTTTACTTATTGCACTTGTTATATTGCTTTATGTTGACAACTATCCATGAGATATACATGTTACAAGTTGAAAGCAATGCTGAAACTTAATCATCCTTTGTGTTGCTTCAATGCCTTTTACTTTGAATCTATTGCTTTATGAGTTACCTCTTATGCAAAACTTTTTGATGCTTGTCTTGAAAGTACTATTCATGAAAAGTTTTTGCTTATATGATTCATTGTTTACTCTTTATCTATGTTAGCAAACTATAGACCATTGCTTTGAGTCACTTCATTCATGACATGAGCCTTGCAATATATTGATCAAGATTGTGTGAAAGCATGTCTCCTCAGAAATTATTTGTTGTTATCGTTTTACCTACTCGAGGACGAGTAGAACTAAGCTTGGGGATGCTTGATACGTCTCCAACGTATCTATAATTTCTGATGTTCCATGCTTATATTATACCAATTGCTACATGTTTTATATACACTTTATATCATTTTTATGCATTTTCGGGACTAACCTATTAACAAGATGCCAAGTGCCAGTTCCTGTTTTCTGCTGTTTTTGGTTCCAGAAAAGCTGTTCGGGCAATATTCTCGGAATTCGACGAAACAAAAGCCAAACCTCCTATTTTTCCGAGGGACACACGGAGCCAGAAGGGCAAGCCAGGGGGAGGCCCACGGCCTCCAAACCACCTCTTGGGGCGGCTGGGCCCACAGGCGCGCCGGCTGGTGGTTTGGCCCACTCGAGACTCCACCGACGCCGCCCTTTCGCCTATTTAGTCACCCCGACGCGAAAACCCTAAATATCTCTCTAATACTCCAGAAAGACTTCCGCAGCGCCGTCGCCATCGCGAGACCTCGTTTCGGGGGTCAGAAGTTCCTGTTCTGGCACCCTGCCGGGACGGGGAATTGCCCCCGGAGTCATCTCCATCGACACCACCGCCATCTTCATCGCCGCTGCTGACTCCCATGATGAGGAGGGAGTAGTTCTCCCCCGAGGCTGAGGGCTCTACCGGTAGCTATGTGGTTTATCTCTCTCTCCCATGGTGTGATCTTTATGTGATCATGAGTATTGCTAGTATCGCTGAATTCATATGTAATGTTTATGCTACTCAAGTGATTGTATCTAGTTTCTGGAGTCATTGTGACAACACGGTATCAAGGTGACAGTGTGGGTACTTGTGTGACTCTATGAATAATTTAGACATTTATCATGGTTTATTCTTGGGAATTGTGGTGTTTGTTTACTCAGACTTTGAGGAGTGCTTTTGCAGCCCTACACATAGTACTCTTGTGTTATCAAGAAGGAGAATAATCCCGAGTATCATTTACTTGCATTCAGTTGTGCTAACATGTTGAGAGGTACCACTAGTGAAAGTATGATCCCTAGGCCTTGTTTCTAAGCATTGAAACACCGTTTACAACAAGTTCTGCTACATGTTTGCTTGCTGCCATTTTTATTCCAGATTGCAATTGCTACTTATAATCATCCATATCACTTGTATTTCACTATCTCTTCGCCGAACTAGTGCACCTATACATCTGACAAGTGTATTGGGTGTGTTGGGGACACAAGAGACTTCTTGTATCTTAATTGCAGGGTTGCTTGAGAGGAATATCTTTGACCTCTACCTCCCTGAGTTCGATAAACCTTGGGTGATTCACTTAAGGGAAACTTGCTGCTGTTCTACAAACCTCTGCTCTTGGAGGCCCAACACTGTCTACAAGAATAGAAGCACACGTAGACATCAGGAAGTCAAGACTAAAAAAAGACCTAAACTTCTATAAATCAATAAAAGTTACATGCATTAATCGAAGCAGAGGCTGAGTTTACCCTTTTCAAAGAAAAAAGACATATACGTAACAACAACAAAAATCAAAATAATCGTGGGACGGTCGGTAGCCTGGGGACGGTACTGACTCTGAGAATGATGATGGTCATGACGCTAGTCCCTCTCTAGTTTGTAACTAGAACATTTTTCTACACTCTTAATTGATTTGGCAGAGCAACTGCCAGTAATTCCTCAAAATATGGACCACGAACGAATAAAATATGCGCCAGTAGAGTATAACTATATAAGAGAACAAGCTAGTGTCGTATCGTAGCCGGCGTCCCCTTGGAGGTTTCATCATCGACCTCTAGGGTCCTTACGCACTTGTTCTTGATTAGCTTCTGTATCCACCGTTTCAAATTATATAATATTTTGGATATCTAATATGAAGAAATAGGTTTTCGTCCCGCTATATTAATATAGCAACCACACCGTTACAATCGAACCAAACAGAAAGATGGGTCAGGGAGAATGCTGGGGCAACAGCAGATACATGTCCAAAAAAGGAAATGAAGGCTAGGGCAAAGTGACAAAACGAAGACGACCCGCCACCGATGCGCCCTCTCCATCTTCTCCCACCACGATCCAGGTACCCCGAAGCGCCATGTGCCAAGCAGCCCCTATAGGAAGGGAAGCACCGTCGACACGGCGCTGCTACCCGAACCAGGGGTCCTAGGGTTTCCCCCGGCACGTAGAGTATAGTGGGCAAGGGATTCCCACGACGTCCTCCAGGAGGGAATAGTGCCACACGCCAGTGGCACCACCTCATGGTCAGACTAGCTGATAGGGATTTCTCCTCGCACCTATCCACAAGAGCACCCTGGCACAAGGGAGCACCACCACTCAGTATCCCCATCCACCATCATGCGCCACCCCGATCTTGAGTCATCTTCATCTGTCACTTCGTGCTACCGGCAAGCGGCCTGAAAGGCGGCAACACATGACAGCGTCAGGACGAAGACAACAGCCTCGCAACCACGCGGGAGGTACCCACCTTCACCGCCGAGAGGCAGTCATCGGCCGGACAGAGCAGCGGGGGCACACCAGGTCCCAGCGGGGCCCGACCGAGCCCGGATGGGCCCGTAAAGCCCCAGCCGCCCTGCTGCCATAGGCAGGCTGCAACACCGTCGTCGCAGTCCTAGACATCGTCGTCACCACCTCCAGAGAGCCCCGCCACTGCATCAGCCGGCTAGCTCAGGCCCATCTGGGCCCGCCCGAGCCCATCTGGGACCCAGGTGCCCAGACCAGGGCCAAGCCGGCCGCCGACGCCACGCTGCCGCAGGGCTCCGTCGCAGGGCATCGCCGCCACCAGCACCACCCGGCTGCGCCGGACCATGGCCTCCCGAAGAGCACCGCCGCCAAGGAGGGAGAGGCCCCAACCGGCCTCCATGACGCGGAGAAGGGAAGGACGCCGCCGCCGGTGTCGCCCGGGATTTGCCCAATGACCCCTGCTGGCGGCGGCGGCGGGGAAGGAGGTGGAGGAAAGGGGCACGGCGGCCGACGGCTGGGGACGCTCGGGGGGGAGAAAGGGGGGTGAAAGACTCAAGGAGTAGTAGTCAAGCATGTCGATACCACGCTGAGCCGTTGCCACATAGATCACTTGCACGGCGCGGCAACAAGTTTATGTCAGACTGATCACTGTACGTATCTTCACCATAATCGCGTCAAGTCAACTGTTCTGCTCATGATTGAGATCACTTTGCAGTTTTCACGGGGCCGCAACTGATATAAACTATTTTAGTTTCAAAAAAAGTTTATATCAGCGTGGTTGCTGTATTTACCTGATCACCGTAATCGCTTCAAGTCAATTGTCCTGTTCCTGATGGACTTCTCTGGAGTATAGTGTTGGATTACCTGCTGGAGTACTGTTTTATACTACGGGGTTTAAATATTGCCCACGTTGCAAATGTGAACTATAAACAACACATAAATCGGACGTGGATATTGAGTTGATAACGAGATCAAAAAGACCATCGTTTCTGTTTCTCTTTGCATTAATGTTTACCACAAATAGTCAACCTGTGCGCTGGCATGAACAATTAGCAATTTAGTAGACTATCAAGGATACTCCGCTATTTTTCTTTTCTCGAAAAGGAAAGTCAAGGATATGGTTTCTGTTTGTTTATACGGATGTACTTCCTCCGTTTCATAATATAAGATATTTTAGCCACTTCTTACATTCATATATACTCCTAAAGCATATACATGTATCGACATGTTTTAGTGTACACGTCAATTCACTTTGGGCCAAATTTAGATAACATGTATTACACCTAAAGCATCTTATATTATAGAATGGTGCGTGGGAGTACACAACTTTATTTTTACTATATAAAAATACCATGAGTTCAAGTCGGTTGCATATGATGCTACATAGAGCTTGTTGTTGAGACTTTGGTGGAACTAACCCAAAAGGTAGAAATAATAATAGGTACGATGTAGAGTAGAGCTCTCTCAATCCAGTTAGAGTACCGATGCATAAGTGTTGCCGCTTGTATGTGGCAAGGACCAATTCTAGTAGAAGTCCTATTCTTGAATGCAAGAAGCACCCCTAAGGCCCCGCTTGGAAAGCCGTGGATTTCTCTGCCCCTACAAAATGTCTGAGTGTGTCAAATAAAACGTGGGTTAAGTGGTCCGTGTATTTTTTTTCCCCGCCATATACAGGCCTAAAGCAAAGAACCAAGCGGGGTCTAAAGAGGATCTGAATCCTAAGATTCACCTTAGACTTCTACTCGTGGTATGTCTAACTCTTGTTAAAACTCTGAAAACCATGCCTTGAGAAATTGGAGAATGTACAATACAATTAACTCTGTGCACGGATTGCCCGTTAAAACCCTTTCAACAGAAACGCCTGAAAAAACTCGATAATGAAAAAGGAGTAGTTCACTAGTACCGTGAACTTACTCCCCTGAGTCCACCTCTCGAAGTTTCATTATCCCAATGCCTCGAAAGTACATGCAAGCGGTGATTAAGTGAATAGATCTACTATATATCACTGAATGACATAGTATCAGAAACCTTTTGTTTCGTTTAACTCTTGTAATTCATGAGATTCGAAAATCTTGAGACCGATGTGCTGAGAGCATCTCCAACCAGATCCCCACTTCCGCCTATACATCTGGGGGCAGATAGTCTGGATACGGACCAGACAGAAAAATCTCCACCCAATCTGCACCAATGTAGATTCCCCTTGATGCTTAAATTAAGAAAACTTTATCTCTCAAACGGCTTATCCGATTAAAAATCCGTTTCAACCATTGGCTTAGTCGTGATGTGATCAAACTATATCTCATGTTGCTATCTTTTCAAAACTTTTATTAATTATTTATTAGATTATTGTCACTAACTTGTTGAATATAATAAATTGGTTACGAGGTTTCGTTAAGTCAGTATGCACCATTGTACGGCTGCACGATATTGTTTAGTGTCGAATGATACTTCCTCTTAGGTCTTTGAAGCGGTTGAAACCTTACTCTCTAGATCTTTGTATCATTCCAAATATTAAGAAATCTGTTTAAAAAATCATTCAGATAACCATGTATCGTGACTGTGATAATTTACCGCTACTAATATGACAATCATAGGTTTGGATCCGGTAACTGGTGTGACGGAGAAAAAAATTCCACACCCGATATGTAGCTCTTTTGCAAATAAGTACTCCCTCCGTGTCAAAATACAAGGCACGCTATTTTTAAGATGGTCTTTCGCATTCAACTTTGAGCACCAATATACAACAAAATATAATGAATGAGAATCTATATATGGTACCGTTGGATTCGAATTGCAAAATTCTTTAATTTCATGTATCTTTATAGTAATTTTGGGTACATATTGTAAGTACAAATCATGGTCAAAGTTATAAGGCGTTGACCACCAAAATTAAACGGCGCCTTGTATTTTGAGACAGAGGGAGTACAAAATTATCTAATAACTATGAATAATTATCATGGTAACCAGTCGTCCTAATCTGATAGCCGATAGTACCCTAATATAGTAAATGATATGAAATGGGTATCAAAATATATTAACATGGGTTCTAGTTTTGAAAACCCATGAGACAAACTTACGGTATAAATAGATCGCTAATCGGAATTAACATAATAAATAATTAGAATTTTCAAATTGGACAATTAATGTATTATGTCACCGGATTTCTGCACATGCTCTCTCATCTCATATATATGGAAAAATCACATCTCAAGGGACCTAGTATTAACTTGTCTGCCTAAACTAGTGCTGGAGATGGAAATATTACTATGAAAATGTTGGTAATGATTTATCTACTCTCTCCATCTCGATTTATTAGTCACTTCCAAAAACCAGATAATATCAAGAGTTAAGCGGATTAGCAATTATTCGCAAAAAAGGTGATTAGCAATTAATGATCCTCCCACCACTTCCTCACCCCAATCCCCATACGGCTTGGCCGATGCTTTGTAAATTAGGTCAATGCACCCTGATGGAGGAAGTAATAAGATTGAAATATCTATAACATCGTATAGATATACTGTGAAAATATATAGTTAATGGTCTTTCTAAGACTACTTATAGTGGGGAGTATCATACACTAGTATCATGCATATGATACTAGTCTATGTTACTACCTCTATAGTGGATAGTAACATATGTGTAGTATCATACAATCATGCATTTATTACTCTATAGACTCATCTTGCCTCGAAATCCGTTATGTTACGGTATCTACCTATGATACCACCACCCTCTTTCTCTTCTTTAATTACATGCCACGTCATCATTCCAAATGGTAAATAAAAAGGGTGTGGAGATTGTTCATTTTGTTTGTTTGTCTTGTCATTTTGATATGGTCTTGTTCCATATCATGGGACAAGAGGTACCCCAGTTGACGCTCTCAATGATGCTATTCTTACTTACAATGATATTTAACTTGAACTTACTTTGTTTCCCAAGTTGAGTAACACCATGGTGTAGGTACTTGTATTCAAGGGGCATGAGACATTCAACCTATACTTTAATCATTCATTTGTGCTTATGTGACACTTATGTTACTACCTATGTTACTCCCACTATGGGTAGTCTAATAGAAGTGAATTGGCATGCATTTCATTCAAATATTACTGCCTGATGATGGGACCCACATGTGAGAGTCTATAAATATCCGTAAATCCTCCCGCATCCGGATGGAGACCAACGGACATGGCGCTCTTCCCCGTCTACAATGTGTTCCTTGCTTTTCTGGCCATCATCCCCTTGTCCTACTTCATCCGCTTGGCGGGCGGTGCCGCCGGTCTAAGGCTGCCACCGGGGCCGTGGGCACTGCCGGTGATCGGCCACATCCACCACTTGTTGGGCAAGCTCCCGCAGCACAAACTACGTGACCTTGCTCGACGCCATGGTCCAGTGATGCTACTCCGTCTAGGCGGGCTGCCGGTGGTGATCGCTTCGTCCGCAGACGCCGCCCGTGAGATCATGAAGACGCAGGACCTCGCCTTCGCGACCCGCCCCATCACCCGGACCATGAGGCTTGTCCTCGCCCAGGGCTCCGAGGGTTTCCTTTTGGCACCCTACGGTGAAGATTGGAGGCAGCTCCGCAAGATTTGCACCGTGGAGCTACTCGGCGCCCGCCGCGTCCAGTCCTTCCGAGCCATCTGCGATCAGGAGGTTCGGCAGCTCCTCCTGGCGGTGCAGCGGGGAGGCACCGTGAACCTGACCGAGCTTATATCATCGTACATCGCCGACTCCATGGCCCACGCCATCATCGGGAGCCGGTTCAAGGACCGGGAGACCTTCTTCCGGCTGCTGGAGCAAGGGCTCGCGCTCTTCTCGCGGCCGAGCTTGCCGGACCTGTACCCATCGTCGTGGCTGGCGATGCTCGTGAGCAGGAGGCCACGCCGGGTGAAGCAGCTGAGCGCATCGACGCTTGCGTTCATGGAAACTATCATCCAGGAGCATCTGGCTCACAAAGTCGACGCGGGGGAGGAAGAGGACATGGTTGACGCGTGCTCCTAAGAGTCCAGAGAGAAGGCCGCCTGCACTCCAATCTCAAAGCAGTCATCGCTGTAATCTATTAATGGCCTGGACTCAAGCTTTATCTACTGTTGAATGCACTGCATGTATGCAGCGGGCGAATAGCTCAGATGCGACGTTTTTTCGAGTAATTGGACAGGCAGCGACGTCGTTGCACGTAATAGCTCACATGCTATTCGAGCCATAATTGCTCTGAGGCGACATGGCCGTCAAGTCATGTTCCCCACGCTGTAAACCAGGTTTGACCGGTGTTTTTCTCGAGTGGGACCCATGCGTCAGCGAAACCGGCCTCTGTTCGTGGGGGAACCCTCTCTGCCACGCGCCGGCGTCCCGCAGAGCTCACTCTGTCCCGTCGTCTCGGTTTCTCCGGGCTGGGGAAAAAAATTTCCTGGCGACGGCGAGTCGGCGGCAATGGAGCGGGCGACTCGAGCTGTGGCAAAGAAGCGGGCGATTCGAGCTGCGGGAATGGAGCGGGCGAGTAAAGCTGCGGCGAGGGGGCGGACGACTGGAGCACCGGCAATGGAGTCGAGCAAGCTGGCGGCGAGTCCTGCGGCGGAGGGAAGAGCGGCCGCGCGAGTCCAGCAGCGGCACCCGGAGTCGAGCAAGCTGGCGGCGACGCAAAACTTGGGGTGCTGCGTCGAGGGAGTGGCGAGGGAGGATGGAGGATGGGGGGCGGTGCGGGTACACGGTCGCAGAGGCGACCGGCGGCCCGATTTGTGTCTCGTGCAGCGGCGAGGGGCTCCATCTATCTCGACGGCAAGCGACCCTACCGGATTTCAGTCCAGCAGGTACTGAAGAAGGCGTGGAAGCGTCACGGCTACTATAGCTCCAAGGGTTTTCCGGTCGGCGGTGATTCGCCGCCGATGACGAGGCAGAGGTTTGCCGCGATGCGCAAAATTGCTGCGTTCGACGACAGCAGCTCGGGCGGTGCTGCGGGCGACGAGAGCAGCTCGGGCGGTGCTGCGGGCGACGAGAGCAGCTCGGGCGGGAGCTCATCGAGCAGCAGTTCAGCAAGCTCATCCCCGAGCGTGGACTTCGATGCCGCGTTGAGCCTAGAGGCTTTCAGCCTAGTTGCCGGGATGGCGGCGGATAGATTGTTCTGCTCCGATATCCTCTGCGAGATGAAATCGAGCTAGAAGGTTGTGCTGCAGAGCCATGGCGGAGGGAAGATCGTGCTGCATTCTGTAGATAACTAGTGTAGTGAATTGTGTTAGGTGCCTGAAACCATTTCAGGCAGTGTTTGCCCAGCGCTGGGAGCGTGTGTGGGAGTTCTTTTGTGAAATGGCCGTGCTCTGGACGTGCTCTGGACGTGCCGTGGCACGTTCCGGTAGGTGAAACCTTGTTTTTGTAGGTGAAATCTTGTAAACAAAATGTAAATTATTGTGTTCCTTGTTTTTGTGTTCCTTGTGGCATTCGCACGCCGTCAGATTGTGGCATGCACACTGTCGAACACCTTTGGGAGCGCGCTCTAGACAAGCCCGATTGTGGCATTCGCACGCCGTCGGATTGAAAACAAGTTGAAAGAGTTGAAACATTGTCAACTAGGTAGAGGCTTATGTCATCTATAGACAAAATGCTTTAATTTTTATTTAACTTACCAAAATGTAAATATTGCTAGTGTTGCTAGTGTTACCAAAATGTAAACATTTAGGTGTTGCACATTATATGTCCTAGTCCAGTAGCTTAGTGGGTCGGGCATCTCACTATTATAGAAAGATTTCTATAATAGTGAGTTGTCCCATCCATTAAAATATTGAACTTGGACAAATTCTTTTGAATTTTTTAATTTTTTTTTAAATTTTGATTCTTTTGTGCTAATTTATGAATATTTGAATTCAACTATGAACCAAAATTGAAATGTACATGTTATTTGTGCTAGACTTGGATGTTGCAATGATTTCGATCTAACTTGGTCATCCCCATTTCTAATCCTGTCATTTTTCTATTCGGTTCTCCAAAATGAGCTACAAAAGAGCCCCAAACAGCCCCATTTCTAATCCTATCATTTTTTCGACATTCTCCAAATGATCTCAAACTCTAGGTTTAACATCTATTGCACTAATATAGTGTCCTAGACCAATTTTTAACTCAAAACTTGTTTAAAAGTTGGTTTGATAAACTTGTTTAAAATATTCAAAAAACATCAAAAAAATGCAAATCCAGTGCACATGGTCTTATTTTGACATGTACTAACAGCTCCAACTGATAAACAAGGTCTACATACATATTAAACAAGAAATGCTTCAATATGGTGTGAAATCTCACATCTCAAACTATAGTCCTAGTTTGAGATGTGAGATTTCATACCATATTGAAGCATTTCTTGTTTAATTATATCTAGACATTGTCTATCAGTTGGAGATGTTAGTACATGACAAAATAAGACCATGTGCACTGGATTTGCATTTTTTTGATGTTTTTTGAATATTTCATGAATATTTCAAATTCGGCCAAACTCAAGCCAAATCAGCATTTAAACAAGTTTTTAAACATGAAAATGAAAAACCAAGCTTGGATCCTTCTTAGTCAATCCAAAATGAAGCTTTGGTGAGTTTTTTGTAAATTTCATGTTGCAAATCCCAAACCACCTCTCTTCGCACATGAGAGTTCATTGTTTGAAATGTGTGATTTCACACCATATTGAAGCATTTCTTATTTAATATGTGTCTAGACCTTGTTTATCAGTTGGAGATGTTAGTACATGACAAAATAAGACCATGTGCACTGGATTTGCATTTTTTTGATTTTTTTGAGTATTTCATGAATATTTCAAATTTGGCCAAACTCAAGCCAAATCAGCATTTAAACAAGTTTTAAACATGAAAATGAAAAACCAAGCTTGGATCCTTCTTAGTCAATCCAAAATGAAGTTTTGGTGAGTTTTTTGTAAATTTTATGTTGCAAATCCCAAACCACCTCTCTTCGCACATGAGAGTTCATTATTTGAAATGTGTTATTTCACACCATATTGAAGCATTTCTTGTTTAATATGTGTCTAGACCTTGTTTATCAGTTGGAGATGTTAGTACATGACAAAATAAGACCATGTGCACTGGATTTGCATTTTTTTGATGTTTTTTGAATATTTCATGAATATTTCAAATTCGGCCAAACTCAAGCCAAATCAGCATTTAAACAAGTTTTACACACCAAAATGGAAAACTAAGCCTGGATCATTCTTAGTCACACCAAAATGAAAGTTTGGTGAGGTTTTGGACAATTTCATGTTGCAAATCTCAAACCACCTCTCTTCACACATGAGAGTTCATTATTTGAAATGTGTGATTTCACACCATATTGAACCATTTCTTGTTTAATATGTGTCTAGACCTTGTTTATCAGTTGGAGATGTTAGTACATGACAAAATAAGACTATGTGCACTGGATTTGCATTTTTTTGATGTTTTTTGAATATTTCATGAATATTTCAAATTCGGCCAAACTCAAGCCAAATCAGCATTTAAACAAGTTTACACACCAAAATGAAAAACTAAGCCTGGATCATTCTTAGTCACACCAAAATGAAGGTTTGGTGAGGTTTTGGACAATTTCATGTTGCAAATCTCAAACCACCTCTCTTCACACATGAGAGTTCAAATGAGCTCAAAAGGTAGTGTAAACGGCTCCATTTCTAAGCAAGATTTTTTTCCACCTTCTCTAAATCAGCCAAATAACTACCCTACACATCTACTCTATATATAAAAATCATGTGCACTGGAATTTCATTTTTTGATGTTTTTTTTTTAATATTTTATGATTATTTCAAATTCGGCCAAACTGAAGTCAAACCAACATTTAAACAAGTTTTAAACATGAAAATGAAAAGATAAGCCTGGATCATTCTAAGTCCCACCAAAATGAAGGTTCTGTGATTATTTTAATTTTTTCTGAATTAGTTGGTCAACCCACACAAAATCCTACGAAGCTTCTGTGATTTAACCCTGCCCGTCCGATCATGCCTTCTAGAAGGAAACACCCCGATCCGCGCCAGTCCCAGTTCTGCGCTCTGATTGGCTGTTGATTCTTTTTTTTTTTTGAGAGGAGGCTGTTGAATTTTTTTAGCTGCAGTGTTTCGAACGCGCATAGGCCACGGCCCAACAAACTCCACGGCCCAACAATTTTTTTTAGCTGCAGTGTTTTATTAATTTCAAACGCGCATAGGCTACGGCCCAGAAAACTCGACGGCCCACGGCCCAAATCCTGTCGTGCCCTAGCTATTGCTCTTCTTATCCACTAACCCTGTCGTGCCCTAGCTATTTCCCCACCCTGTCGTGCCCGAGCTATTTCCCCACCCTCGCCGCCGCTCGCATTAGCTCGCCGCCGGTGATCAAATCGAGCTACGCCTGTAGATCCAGCCCCGTCGCCCGCCGATGTTTAGGAGGGGAGGTCGAATCGCCGGCCGCGGTGGCCATTCCGGCGGTGGCAACGGCGGCGAGGAGCGGAAGGGGAAGAGGCGGGTTCCGGCTGACCCCGCTAGGAAGGCCGTGGCCGCTTCCGACGGCGCTCGTAAGCGAGGCGCGCGTGCATGGACGAACCTCGGAATGCGGCCTCCGCCTGCGTACGAGCGCCGCGAGCTGCCTGAGTACGACCGCCGCATGGCGGCCCGCATGGCGATGGCTGGAAGCTCTTCCGGTGCGGGGAGCTCCTCCATTGCTCGGGGTCGGGCACCGCTGCCGCCGACGAAGAGGGAGGAGGAGGAGCAGCAGGAGCGCCCACCGCGCAGCGGCCGCCCCCTCCTGCCCGGGGACTTCGTCTCCGAGGAGGACCTGCCCTGGGTCACCTTGGAGGAGTTCCAGCGCAGCACAGAGGAGGAGAAGCGCCGTCAGATGGAGATTGAGCTCGACCAACGCCGCCTCGAGGTCGGGATTTACAGTTCCCTCCACGACGTCATCGACATCAGCTCGGACTCCGACGGGGCCGGGCTATTCGACTCCGACGAGGACTAGGACTGAGCGGCGCCGCCGCCTCGTTGCCGCTGCCGCACCCCGGGGCTCCGGTGTGAGCCCAATTTTGGGTCGTAGCTAGGGGTAGGAGCAGCAGCGAATCATCCCCCTTGTATTTTCAGTTCATCTCTGTGTGGCTTTTGATCCGATGAGCCACGAGATTCTGTAATGCAGTCTATGTCGAATATATAGTTTGTCTACTATATGCGCCCCACTTGTTTATTTTATCTGCATTTATTTATGTTTTGTCTCGCCGGCGTTGACGCGCTGCGTCGATGTCGCCGGAGAAGAAGAAGAAGAAGAAGCAGAGAAAGCGCGCGCAGGGGAAGAGATGAAACGGTCGTCGTTGCTGACGTGGACAATTGTGGGTCCCACCCGCCTCCCCTTAATCCTAACTGACACCGGGGTAGGAACTGATTAAGAGCAATGAGTTAGGGAAGTTATTTGAGCTCAATGAGATGTCGCACTGGAGCTATTACAAGCAACGACGTCGTTCCCCAGTGAATAGGGTGAAAAAACGTCGCATGTGAGCTATTTGCCCGTATGCAGCCATGCATGCAGTACTCGTCCAACAGTCAAACTGAAATTTCGTATTCTTTGTTTTCTTGCAGGAGTTGTTCATGGCTGGTAGCGACACGTCATCCAATACGCTGCAGTGGGCCATGTCTGAGCTGGTGAAGAACCCCAGAGTGATGCAGAAGGCGCAGCAGGAGGTCCGGCGGGTGCTGGAGGGGCAGGAGAGAGTCACAGAGGACGGAACCAGCAAGCTACACTACTTGCACCTGGTCATCAAGGAGACGCTCCGGCTGCACCCGCCGGCGCCGCTGCTGATGCCGAGGGAGTGCCGCGGCGGCCCACGCCGCGTGCTAGGATTCGACGTGCCGGATGGGGCCACGGTGCTGATTAACGCGTGGGCCACTGGCCGAGACCCGAGCGTCTGGGACGAGGCTGAGGAGTTCATCCTGGAGAGGTTCGAGGGGAGCACGGTGGACTTCAAGGGGACGGACTTTGAGTACACGCCGTTCGGGGCGGGAAGGAGGATGTGTCCCGGCATGACGTTCGGGCTCGCCAACATTGAGCCGGCGCTGGCTAGCCTTCTGTACCACTTCGACTGGGAGTGCCCGGCCGGCGTCGAGGCGGCAGACCTGGACTTTTTTTTTAGAAAAGGGGGTGCGGATCCCCGGCCTCTGCATCAAATTGATGCACACAGCCGCCGCATTTTATTGCATAGTTTCAACATCCAAAAGGTTTACAATTCACGGATCACAAAGTGTGTAGATAAAGATCAACCAAATGAAAATCAAGAGTCTAAACATCTAGTCTTCTAGGATTTAACAATCCTCCCGGGCACAAGATAGAACGCACGACCGCCATCATGCGCATACATGCGGTATCCATAATCCCCCTCTGATCCGCAGGTAGGAGTAAGGACCACGCGTTGATCCAGTAGATTGCTTTGTTGATAACCTGCAAATAATGAGCAATAGTGATTTTATTAAAGACAACATCATTTCTGTCATTCCAAATTGACCAAAGCAAAGCTGATACGCCTATACGTATCCGTACTTTTGTTTTGATGTCAATTCCATTTAGCCAAGTACCAAACATATGCGCAATGCTGGTAGGCTTAGGGATATTGTAGGTAAAATGAACAAGTCTCCATATATTGCGAGCAAAGGAACACGAAATAAAAAGGTGTTCAACAGATTCTGCCTCATTACAGAAAACGCATTTTGTACACCCTACCCAACGTCTTTTTACCAGATTGTCTTTGGTTAGCAAAACCTTCCGATGAAGGAACCATAGAAAATTTTAATCTTTAGAGGCACTTTCAATTTCCACAACTGCTTGCTGAAATACCTTGTGTGTCCATTCAATAAATCAGCGTAGAGAGATTTAACTGAGTACACACCATTGGTATTCAAGCTCCATTTAAACGTATCTGGCTCATCTGTTAGATTAACTCGCATTAGTCTCTCCACTAGGTGCAGCCAATCATTCCATTTGTTTCCAACAAGTGGTCGTCTAAACTGAATAGCTTCCGATAGAGGTGTTACCGTAATGACATCCGCTACCCGAGCATTTTTGCGCCTTACTATGTTATATAGAAAGGGATAATCGTTCGCTAACGAATTTTGGCCTAGCCAAGCATCCTCCCAAAACCGAACCTGGAGTCCGTTCCCTACAGTAAACGTCCCACGTTCGAAAAATTCATGTTTTACCTTAACGAGTCCTTTCCAAAAAGGAGAATCGTTAGGCTGAGCTTCCACTTGTGAAAGTGTTTTTTCATGAAGATATTTGTTTCTCAAAAGTTCCTGCCAAACTCCCTCTTCGTTTAACAATTTAAAAATCCATTTACATAGTAAACACCTATTCTTAATATCCAAAACCTCAATTCCTAATCCGCCCTGATCCTTAGGCCGGCACACAATGTTCCACCTCGTTAACCTATATTTTTTCTTTTTGTTATCACTTTGCCAAAAAAAACCTTGATCTATAAAAGTCCAGCCTTTTAAGTACCCCCTTGGGTATCTCAAAGAAAGACAATAAGAACATTGGCAAGCTTGTAAGAACGGAATTTATAAGGACCGGACGGTCTCCGTATGAGAGCATCTTTCCCACCCAGGACGCCAACTTTCGTTCAAAACGATCCTCTACAGGTTTCCATTCTTTGTTCAAAAGCTTTCTGTAATGTATCGGAATACCCAAATATTTGAATGGTAACGAGCCGACCTCACATCCAAAGATTCGGCGATATTCCTCTCTCTCCTCATTGGCGTTGCCGAAACAATAAATTTCACTCTTGTGAAAATTTATTTTTAAACCGGACAGCTCCTCAAAAAAGGATAGAATAAGTTTCATATTAACCGCTTTCTCAAGGTCATGCTCAAGGAATAGGATAGTATCATCCGCATATTGGAGGATCGATACACCACCATCAACTAAATGCGGAATTAACCCCCCTACTTGTCCATCTTCCTTTGCGCGGGCAATTAAAATCGCCAACATGTTTGCCACCAAGTTAAACAAAATAGGTGATAGAGGGTCCCCTTGCCGTAATCCTTTAAGAGTTTGAAAATAATGACCGATATCATCATTTACTCGAACTCCGACACTTCCTCCTTGCACAAACCTCGCAATCCATTCACACCACTCCGGTGCAAACCCTTTCATGCGTAGGACTTGTTGCAGAAAATACCACTTTACTTTATCATATGCCTTTTCGAAATCTATTTTAAAGAGCACCCCGTCTAGTTTTTTCCGATGAATTTCGTGGATCGTTTCATGGAGGACTACGACTCCTTCCAGAATATTTCTACCAGGGATGAAAGTTGTTTGGGTTGGGCGAACCACTTTACTCGCAATAGTAGTCACCCTATTCGTACCCACCTTAGTAAAAAATTTGAAGCTCACGTTTAGTAAACAAATAGGTCTATACTGCTCGATCCTGCTTGCATCCTCTCTTTTGGGCAGCAGAGTAATAACCCCAAAGTTAAGTTTAAATAGAGGGAGATCTCCCGTTTGCAACTGAGCAAACATCTCCATCAAATCCCCTTTAATAACATCCCAAAATTTCTGATAAAACTCCGCTGGGAACCCGTCTGGTCCCGGAGCTTTATTATGTTCCATTTGAGAGATGGCCTCGAAGACCTCCTTCTGTGTGAAACACGAGGTTAAAATCTCATTTTCATCCGAGGAAATTTGGGGCATGTCCGCAATCACACCCTCATCCATCGTGAAATAATTTGTGGCCGGTGCCCCAAATAATTTCTTGTAGTATTCCGCTATAAAAACTTTGAGGTTACTCTCTCCGACAATTGTTCCTTCATCTTGTTCTAACTGA
Source organism: Poa pratensis (assembly GCA_947311845.1). Taxonomy (NCBI): domain Eukaryota; kingdom Viridiplantae; phylum Streptophyta; class Magnoliopsida; order Poales; family Poaceae; genus Poa; species Poa pratensis. Next base: position 126,027,963 of record CAMZMU010000085.1, on the reverse strand, counting down.
AAAATTCTTTTCTTTCTGTGTTTTCCATTTGCAATTAGATGAAAGTATCTTGTATTACCTCCTCCTTCTTGTATATATTTTACCTTTGCACGTTGCGCCCATTTAGATTCCTCATCTCGCATTAGTTTAGCCAGACATTCGTCAGCATCCTTCTTAGCAGCCCGTTCGGCCACACTTAGAGGGTTGGTTTCTGCCCGAATATCTAGCTCATCAATTAGTAAGATCAACTTTTCTTTTAATTTTTTGTATTCGCCACTTATGTTTTTCGCCCAACCACGCAAAAATTGGCACAAATGGCGTATCTTGTGCTGCCACCTCTCTACCGGCGATGATCCCGTGGTGACCGAAATCCACTCCTTTTTAACCATCTCATAAAAACCCTCATGGCGCATCCATGATAGTTCAAACGAAAAATGGTTTTTATTACCAAGAAAAGCTTGATCGCCTGAATCGATTAAAAGTGGTGTATGATCTGACCCCGTACGTGTGAGAGCATGCACCGTGACTAAAGGAAATTTCTGTTCCCACTCTACACCGGCAAGAATACGATCCAACTTTTCGTATGTCGGTACGTCCCGTCGACTTGCCCATGTGTATTGACGACCCGAAAGACGCAATTCCCTAAGGTCTAAACTTTCAATGATCGCGTTAAAAATAAAAGGCCAACGTGCATTGAAATTTGCATTGTTCTTCTCTTCTTGTCTTCGAATAATATTGAAGTCACCCCCCACCAACATAGGTTTTGATTCGTTTTCGCAAATACGAACCAATTCAGCTAAGAAATCAGCTTTTTGAGCTTCTTGTGCAGCTCCATAGACAACCACAAGAACCCAGCAAAAGCCATCTAGCTTAGACTTCACATGAAACTTGACGCAATAATCTCCCGTTACCACCTTCTGGACACATAATGATGCATTATTAATTCCTACTAAAATGCCACCCGATCTCCCATGTGGTGGGAGACAATGCCACGCATAGTCTTTGCCTCCCCCCAAAAATCTAAGGAAAGGTGTCGCAAATGAAGCTCTTCCAGTTTCAATCAACGCCACAAAATCTAGATTTTTATCTCGTACAGTTTCATTAATAGTTAGATGCTTTGCCGTATCCCCTAACCCGTCCGAATTCCAGAACATACCTTTCATTTTACTTTTGATTTAATTTTTTAATTCTAGCACTTCTTCTAACTTTCAGTTGGGAGCATGCAATTTTTTTACGGCCACGCTTAACCGTAACCCCCTTTAAAAGATCCGCATGATCTTCCAAGGTGTCATCAGCATCATTATCCAAATCCTCGCATAGGTTAGATGCCTTTCTAATTACTAAATTATCTGAACCTTCCTGACCATCATGCTGTAAATTCCATCATGCTGTAAATTATTTTGAATAAAAACCAAAGACCGAGCTTCTTCTACTGCCTGAATATGAGAGACGGACTCACCTACTTGTTTTTCAGTTTTACCTAAAGAAACGCCCAATCTATTTGCCCTAGCAACAATTTCATCATGCGAAAAAGAAAGAATCGAAAACTTGGGTTTCAGATTTGTACCTGTAGGAACCAGTAGATCCTTGCGAGCAGCAAGCATCATTGATTTCTCCATCAGAGGCATGTCCGCAAGAGGTTGATTCCGGAGCCTGTCACTTGAGCGCAAATCCTTCTGTGACAGCTCCTGGTACCCCCCGAACGCGATCACCTCCGCCCTAGATGGTCTTGGTGGAGAAAGAGGCAGCTCCGCCGTCTCCAGCCCGCATGGCTGAGAGGGCGTCTGCAGAAGGACTGAACCTGTCATCCCCAGCCCACCTAGCTGAGGAGACAGTGTCGTCGGAGCAGTCACCGTCTCCCCCAGCCCGCTTGGCTGAGAGGATAGTGGCGTCGCAGCAGTCACCGTCTCCCCCAGCCCGCCTGGCTGAGAGGACAGTGGCGTCGCAGCAGTCACCGTCTCCCCCAGCCCGCCTGGCTGAGAGGACAGTGGCGTCGCAGCAGTCACCATCTCCCCTAGCCCGCCTGGCTGAGGGGACAGTAGCGACGAAGATGACACCATCTCCCCCAGCACGCCTTGCTGAGGAGAGAGGAGCGATGTAGCCAGCACCGTCGTACCCAGCCCGCTTGGCTGTGACAAACGCGTCGCCGTATCCGATGCCACACTCCGTGCTGAATGCGGAGTCACCGGTTCGGAGTCCCCAAACACCCCAAAACTACCGGACTGGGGAGTGTGCGGCTCGTTCGTAAACGCTGATGAAACCCAAGAATTCTTTGGCGTAGATGGTGTGCTAGCAGGCCGCATGCCGGCAGCAACATCTGTCAGAAAATCGTGACTGCATTCCTCCGGAACGGTCAGCAGAATCGCAGGTCTGCCACCCATTACTTTCTCTTAAATTTTGTCCGCGCGGAACTTTCTCCTGCAGCGATGGTTCTGTAGCATATGTACCGCAGTTTGTAGACAAAATTCTATGGCGATTCTTGTAGCAAGTGGACTGCTCATATTCATCTGACCATCGCTTCTCTATCTATATTGACCAGGAGAGGGGGTTAAGGCACCGTACTGTTCATAAGTCCTTGGCTAATTTGTCAAGGCATTGCGTGCACGACCCTCAATCTATATAATCATATTAGTATGACAAAAGAAATAATCAACTAGCAAAAAATGTGGAAGAGGGAAAGAGGAGTGTGGGAAACGTGGCGGTGATACGTTATACTAACAGCGACAGTAAGTGAGGATCTGGTAAGTGGGTCCCTCGAAATTTTACAAAAAAACCTCAAAAACTTATAACTAGTCTAGCTTGTGTCTCCCTTGCCCGTTTTCTTCGTGATACGTTATACTAACAGCGAGAGTAACATCTTTAGCTAGCATAAACTAGTTGATCAATGTTCCTTGTCATAAAATTCATCCATGAAAACCGGACCAATTCTATCCCCTCTTACAATGTGCCTAGAGTAATGACCTCGGAGAAGCCAAAAACTGTGAAATGTCCTGACCTCCGAAGCAGACCGAACTCACAAGAGCGTAACAAAGCAACTGATAAAGTCAAAAAACCTATTGTTTGGAGCCAAGAAGCCTTGCCCCCTGGTCACCGCCACAACAACCTCCTTGATGTTACCGTTCACTGCAGCAAAAAAATAAAGCTGCAAATCCATATATTCTCTAGTAAAAGTTTGGTACCTTCTGAAAGAATTCCACTTCTTGATATACAAGAGCGACCTCCAACTTTAGCCCAAAAAAACATTAGGGGCGCGTTTGGTGGCTTGCAGCACCCCCAAACAGGTCCGTGGGCTGCAGAGCCACCCGGTATATTTGGTTGCCTGGCCCCCGAATTTTGGCTGGCACGCTGTTTAAAAACACTCCCGGACCAGGCCCGATAGGAACTGCCGAATCGGCAGTTTCCATGGAGCCAGGCCGCGGGGCTGCAAAAAGTGGAGACGGGCGTGCGCGCGTGGAAGGCGGGAGACGGCGAAATCCTTCCCCTGTTTCGCGCCATACCTACCTCCTTTCCCCCTCTCTTGCCGGGTCACCTCCACACTTTCTCCAAACCACACCAGCGGCTCCTTCCTGGCGACCAGATCGGCGACCGGACCGGCGACCACACAGGCGGCTCCTTCACCTGCACTTACGGTGGCTGGTCCGCGGTTGCCGGCTGGTCCGTGCTGCAGACAAGGATCCGCGTCGTCGTCTCCACGGGCGGCAAGAGCTCCACTTCTTCATCGCCGACAGCGCCGACCTCTCCATCATCTCCAATGGCGGGAGCCAAGGTAAAACTCTTCCCTATTAGTGCTAGAACAGAACGGTACAGTAGATCTAGAACGTACTCATGTCAGATCCATTCTATTAGGACGACGCAATGGCGTTGACCAAGCAGACGGCATCACTGGTTGCCGTCATTCAAGCCTGGATAATGATGATTCACAAGATCTTAGTTAAGCGTTATGCTTATGCTAGACTCCATATGGTCCTATGTTACCTCGAGATCGGGAGAGGATGGCCAATCTGAACTTCATCTACAACTCTTGCGAGATAGAGTCTGTTCAAATGCTTAGGATGGGTAGAGGACCCTTATATGAACTTGTCAAGCGGTTTAGGGAGGGGGGTCTGCTGAAGGATAGCATCCACACGTCTGTGGAAGAGCAAGTTTGCATCTTCCTTCATGTCGTAGGCCATAATCAGAGGTTCAGAGTCATCCATAGCACCTTCAGAAATCAATTGACACAATCTCCTGGTACTTCAAACAAGTATTGTATGGTATTGGTGTGCTAAGGCATGAGATGATCAAGCCACCCACGGGCCAAACGCATACGAAGATTAGAGATAGCTTCAGATGGTACCCGTACTTCAAGGTAACCATTTCTCTGTTTGTGTAATCAGTGTTCCGAATGTTAGGACACAGTATTTAGTCACAGTTCTTCTCATTCGCAGGACTGTATTGGTGCCATCGATGGTACTCACATCACAGCTAGAGTGCCGAAAGAACAATCCAAAGCTTTCATAGGAAGGAAGCACTACACCAGCCAGAATGTGCTTGCGCTGTGGATTTTGATCTGAAGTTCACCTTGTGCTGGCAGGCTGGGAAGGATCAGCACACGATGCAACCATTCTTTTAGACAGCATGTCTAGACCTGACGAGATCAGTATACCTGATGGTAAGTTTTACCTTGGTGATGTTGGTTATGCTTTTCGTCCTGGAGTTCTCCCCCCCCCTTTCGAAGCACCAGGTACCATCTAAACGAGTTCAGTGCAAGATTCGGTCCTACGACAGCCAAGGAATTGTTCAACCTGAGACACTCCAGTCTTGGAGTGACATTTGAGAGAGCTTTTGCTGCACTGAAGAATCGATTCAAGATTCTGGACCAGAAGCCTTTTCACACCTTCGAGACCCAGGTGAAGCTTGTCCTTGCATGCTGCATCCTACACAACTGGATCCTGGGGTGGGGTTTTGATGAGCATGTCCCAGATGAGGAGGATGTGAAACCTGATGACATTGATCAAGGCCATGGTGTCACCGCTGATAACAATGAAGCTTCGAAGAGCAAGCAGATGTAGTGGGCTGAAGCAATGTGGGCAGACAGAGGTAACAGCAGGTTCTGAAGATGAAGCATCTCCGTGAAGAAGAAGAGGACCATGAAGAAGATGATAAACTGTGAACTATCGCACCCCCTCCCTCCCCAAACTATCTACCGGTCTGTAATATCATTACTGCTAATTGATTCGTACTAGTTAGGGTTGTGTAATATCAGTACTGCTAATTGATTCGTACTACTTAGGGCTGTGGTATGGACGAACTGGAAATGCCATTCGTAGCAGTTAGGGCTGAATTATGTATGAACTGCAACTGGTATTCGAGGGCTGAATTATGGATGAACTGCATTTGCCTATGTCCTCCACCGTGGTTTTGCTTGCAATGAAACAAACCGCACTGCAGCAAGCAAGCCGTTTGGCCGTTGCTGCAGTCTACCAAACGTAGAGCATCAAACTTGCACGGTGATACGATGCGGGCAACCAAACAAGATGGACAACATGGTTTTTGGGGTGGCTTTACTCAGCACTGCCCCCTGGAGTCTGCCCGCAATGATACGAGATATGGCTGCAGGCTACCAAACGCGCCCTAGACCATACTGTTTCGTAAATGCATAATGCGACATAAATACAATAACTTGTTCGCGCATACAGAACAAAGACTCAGTCTAACTCATTTACCTATCCTGAGATACTGATAATAAAACTTAAGCAAACTCCATCGAAGAGATGAATTTAAGGCCATCCTCAACCACAACAAAACAAGCATCCTTCAAACAAGTGTCGGGGGTTACCCCCGGGTAGGGTAATGATGAGGTAAAGACATGTAAGGTTAAGGCAGTAAGCTGTCCGAGGGAACGATTGAGCAAGGACGCAGGAGGCGTCATCCGACGTAAGGTGTACGTCCGAGGTATACTTTCCGAGGTATATCCTCCGAGGTATCAACCTCGGGGCAGTCAGCTAGCTACCACAGGAATAAGATATTCTCTACCGAGGTATATGATCAGGAGTGTTATCCGAGGTTGGCAGCAAGGATCGAGGCATGTCAGAGAGGTCACGGGTGCCGCAGAGCTCGTAGCCCGAGGCTTCAGAGGACGGCGAGGTCCGTCCACGGGTTTCCCGGAAGCTCGGGGGCCTAGGAGCTGACTCGGCTATTTCGGGAAAGGTCTACAGGCTAGACCTCGGCAGGCTACTGAAGTATGACCGAAGAGGAAAGCTAGGCCTGGCTGGCCTGACAGTCCGGCCGTTGGGCTGGCAGGAGGCAGAGGCTTGTCTTCTACCTTTTGGCCATGCCATTGTCAGTTGTAGGCAGGGGTAAAAATGTACTTCGGCCTGTGTATATATGCGGCATCTCTACCTCCAGGGAGGAGGACGGCACAAACCCTAGCTCATTTCCCCCTTCATAGTTTCATTCTATCTCGAGCTCTCACTTTGGTAGCATCATACAGCTCGAGGAGCACCTTGTACCTGAGAACCACACTGATATATTGAGAGAGGCAAGGCAGGAGTAGGGGTTTTACTTCCTCACGAAGGCCCCGAACCTGGGTACATCGTGGTGTCTTTTGTGTTCTTGGCTTTCTTGGTTTCTTGTTCATGTTCTTGTGGTTTCTTGCATGTTCTTGCTTGTGCACGTCTTGAGTGCATAAACCCTCCCCGGATTCCCCCAACGACCATTCGGCCCCAACTAAGCCATACCCATGGCATCTGCCGTGATCCCACCACGACAGTTGGCGCCCACCGTGGGGCAGATTGAGGCGTTGGGTGGAGTTTCCATCCGGACGGGCTCCTCTGGGTGTGTTCTTTCTGGCCTTGTTACCAAGATCGGCGAGTTCGCCTTTGTGAGCGACAATGCGGGGTGCTTCGCCGGCAAGCCTTTCCCCACCGATGGCTTCCTCATGATGCTCGGCAGCTTCCCCACATACGTTGCTGTCGAGGTGGTTCGCGAGTACCCGGAGCAGGTGCTCGTGGACGACGAAACTCCTCTCCTGGCGGCTTTGGGTCGGCGTGTCACTCGCCCTCCGAGGTGTGTGGAGGTGATGATGGCTGGTACCAGGCCTGCAGCTAGCAAGGCAGATGCTGGCAAGGTCGCGCTAGCCGAGGTGGAGGCGACGCCAACCGCGCTGCCTGAGAAATCAGGTCGGACGGCGAAGTTTCCGTACGAGAAACCTAGTCAGAATGAGCAGTTGGGCATGCCAAGGGAAGAAGTTCCCTTAGAAGCTATCGTTGATAGGTTAGCTCGGCCACTCGCAGTAGAGGCAAGTGTGGAGCATACGGTGGCCGGGTTAGAGGCAGAGCGCCAGAGGGTGCTGAGAGAAGCTCGGTTGCTGGCCGAGGCTAAGCAGCAGTTCGATATGGAGCAGAAGGAGTACAATGCTGCACATGGTATAGAGGATGGTTTTACTCCGGTTGTGCGGCGTAAGAAAGCTGCTCTGCTCAACCGAGGCAAGGACCTCTATGGGGAGATGGCTAGGGCTGCAGTCTCGGGCTCGAGTAAGGCAACAAGTAGCAGGTCGGCTACTGGTAGGCCGGTGTATAGTTCACCAGCTAAGAACCTTAGAGCAGCCGAAGCAGTAAGGGCCGGGCTATCGGAGTTGACCGGAGATGCATGGCGTGAGCAGCAGAAGCGGCTCAATGAGTTAGTGCATGTGGCCAGCAAGCAAAATGAAGCCCTCCGCAAGGCCGGGCTTGGCGGTTCGCAGGCGGTCCATTCGATTAGGCCAGTTAGCCAGGGGTCCAAGGGGCAAGCCTCGTCTCCACACGTCGGAGGAGCCGATCGTGCCCGGAGTGTCACTTCAGGTCGGAACAAGGAGATGCAGCTGCAAGTGTACGATCCGGTGTTAGCTGGGAAGCAAAAGGTCGGCAACGCTAGCCGAGCCAATGGAGACCCCGGCCCAGGTGATGCAAGCCGAGCTAAGGGCCGTTCAGCTCAGGGAAATCAGAACGGTGGGCAAGCAGCGTCGGCTGGCCGAGGTAAACCACCTCAGCCCCCGAGGCATCAGCAGCAACCCCGGCCGCAGGAGCAGTATCAGCAAGAGCCGGAGTATGTTCCGCAGCCGAAGAACGTCGGTCGAGGTGGCGACCGATATGATGATGGAAATTCAGCCATGGAGCGGGCTGGATTCTATAGAGTGGATGGTGCATTGGGAGAGCGTATCGGAGCTCGGACGTTGCCTACAGGTGATGCGCGCTACAAGCTAGATCGGATTTACATGTCCGAGAAGTTGGAGGAGGAAGGCCCTCCTGGTCCGGCGTGTTTTGGACCTCGGATCATGAAGGAACCACCTCCACCGGTGTCTCAGTTTCAGTTGGGTCGGAGTACCAGGCCGTACAATGGGAGCACCAAGCCGCAAGATTGGCTAGCTGATTATGTTTCAGCAGTATACATTGCGGGGGGCAATCGCCGATGGGCGGTCCGGTATCTCCCGCACATGTTGGAAGGTCCTGCTCGGATCTGGCTGAACAATCTGCCGGAGAATAGCATCGATTGCTGGCTGGATTTAGAGGAGGCATTCAATAGCAACTTCGCCAGCACTTACAGGAGGCCAAACCGACCTCAGCTTTTGCAGGCGTGCAAGCAGGAGGACAATGAGACTGACCGAGAATTCTTGACTCGGTGGAGCAATGTTCGGAACTCCTGTGAGGGAGTTATCGAAGCACAGGCTATAGCGTGGTTTGCTGATGGATGTCGGTATGGTAGCATGTTGTGGCAGAGGCTCCAGAGAGATATGCCAAAGACTCTGGCCGAGACGATTCGGATAGCTGATTCCTATGCCCTTGGCGATCCGATGCAGCCTCTGCTGGATGGGAATGCCCGGAACAGGAGGAATCCGATGAACAACCGCAACAACGGACCGAGGTTTGATAACCGTCAAGAGTTCGGGCAGAAGAGGAGAGAACCAGATTTCCAAGTCAATGCTGTAAACCCAAGTCAGTCCGGACCTGGAGGCGCCCAGAAACCGAAGACTGAGGGTCAGGCGTGGACTCCGAACCAGAACCAGAATCAGGGAGGTGGTGCGAAGCAGTGGCAGGAGGCCGGACCACCTGTGACTTACGAGTCATTGGTGAATGGACCATGTATCTATCATGGCAGGAATGGCAGAACACCCAACCATACCACTCTGCAGTGTAGTTTTCATCACCGAACCGCTGCAGAAGGGGCGAAAGCTGGGGCAAACCGGAGTGGGCCACCGAACCAATGGCGTAGACCTCAATATCCGAACACGCAGCAGCAGCATAAGCCGACCATAGCGGCGCAGAATCAGAGCTTAACCGGAGCAAATTCAACCCCGGTGCATGCGGCCCAAAATCAGAAGACGGTGCAGGCGAAACCGGTGAATGCAGTGAGTGCCCAGGGCAACAACAACAACGGTGGTGCCGGCCAAAGCCAAACGTGGTCCTTTGAGAATCAGAGGTATGAGAACCCCGGTAATGATTATAGGGAAGTACATCAGAGCTACGTGGTGTTTGTGACTGAGTCAACTGATAAGAAGAGTATGCTGAGGCGTGCCAAGGAGGTGAATGCAGTATCTCCGGCGGTGGTGAAATACATGAACTGGTCCGAGCAAGAGATCACTTGGAGCAGGCAAGATACACCTCGGATCATGCCGAGCCCTGGAAACTATGCACTGGTGGTGGATCCGACGTTTTGTGGGCCGACCAACAATGTGAGATTCACCCGAGTCTTGGTGGACAATGGGAGTGCCATAAATATCATGTACCGAGACACAATGGTCAAGCTGGGATACTCACCGAACCAGTTGCAGCCTAGCAGCTGTACATTTCACGGTATTGTGCCCGGGGTCTCTTGTGCACCTATGGGAAAGATTTGGGTCGACGTGGGTTTTGGTACCCGAGATAACAGCCGAGTTGAAAGTCTTGAGTTCGAGGTTGTGGACTTGCAGAGCCCTTACCATGCCTTGCTGGGAAGGCCAGCCTTGGCCAAGTTCATGATCTCCACTCATGTGGCTTACCTAAAGATGAAAATGCCGGGGCCCAAGGGAATAATAACCATTTCTGGTGACTACAAGAAGGCTATGCAATGTGCCTCGGCGGGATCCAGTTTAGCCGAGTCCTTGGTGATCGCGGCGGAGAAGAAGCAACTTCAGAAGGTGGTGGCAATGGCGCAGTCTACTCAGCTCGGCATGTCCGGACTAATTACTCCGGACATGAGCGCTTCATTCGAGGTGCCCAAGGAGACCAAGAAAATCCCGCTGGACTCGGAGAACCCGGAGCGTTTCGCCATCATTGGTACTGGCATGGACGAGAAATAGGAAAGCGCGCTCTGTCACTTCCTCCGTGAGAATCGGGACATTTTTGCATGGTCGGCTAAAGACCTGCCAGGTGTTCCGAGGGAGTTGGCAGAGCACTCTTTGTTTGTTCGGCCAGAGGTGAAACCAGTGCGTCAACCGACGCGGCGGCTCTCAGATGACCGAAGAAAGGTGGTACTCGAAGAACTGGCGAAGTTACTGGCTGCAGGCTTCATCATGGAAGTGCTGCATCCGGACTGGATATCTAATCCAGTCCTCGTGGAGAAAAAGAAGGACGAACCGGCGGTAGTCAAGGTGTGGCGCATGTGCATTGACTTCACCAACCTGAACAAGGCGTGCCCGAAGGATCCCTTTCCTTTACCTCGGATTGATCAAGTGATCGATTCTACGGCTGGATGTGAGCTGTTGTCTTTTATTGATGCATATTCTGGTTTTCACCAGATCCCACTGAACACTGATGATCAAATAAAGACTGCCTTTATTACCCCGTACGGGGCGTATTGCTATCGTGTCATGTGTTTCGGTTTGAGAAATGCCGGGGCAACTTATCAAAGGTGTATGCAGAAGTGCTTACATTCTCAAATGGGCAAGAATGTGCAAGTGTATGTCGATGACATTGTTATCAAAACTAAAAAGAAGCATACTCTCATCGAAGACCTCGAAGAGACATTTGCAAATTTAAGAAAGTATCGGTTGAAACTTAACCCGGACAAGTGCACCTTTGGTGTCCCGGCTGGAAAATTGCTCGGTTTCCTCGTATCGAGCCGAGGTATAGAAGTTAACCCGGCTAAGATCCGAGCTATCGAAAGAATGAAGTTGCCGAACTGTTTAAAAGATGTGCAGAAGTTCACGGGATGCCTTGCATCTTTAAGTCGGTTTGTAAGTCGGCTAGGAGAAAAAGCCTTACCATTGTATCAACTTATGAAGAAAAGTACCAGTTTCACTTGGACCCCGCAGGCGGACGCGGCGTTCAATGAGCTGAAGAAGATGTTGTCCACTGCTCCGGTGTTGGCATCCCCTTTGCAGAATGAACCGATGTTGATATACATTGCGGCTACAAACCGGGTCGTAAGTGTTGCAGTGGTGGTGGAGCGAGACGAAGGAGGCAAATCGGTGCAGAGACCAATCTACTACCTGAGCGAGGTGATATCCACGTCGAAGCAAAACTACCCCCACTACCAGAAGATGACGTACGGAGTATACCTGGCGGTTAAGAAACTGAAGCATTACTTCCAAGAGCATCCCATGACGGTGGTATGTGATGCTCCAATCTCGGAGATCATCGGATGCAAGGACGCAACTGGGCGAGTTGCCAAATGGGCGATCGAGGTATCTCCATACACTCCGCATTATGAAAGGCGAGATGCAATCAAGTCGCAGGCGCTGCCGGACTTTTTATGCGATTGGGCCGAGATGCAATATGAGCCGCCCTTGCCGGACTATAATTATTGGAAGATGCACTTTGATGGGTCCAAGACCAAGGTCGGATTAGGTGCCGGCGTAGTCCTAACCTCGCCGAAGCAAGACCAGTTGAAGTATGTGCTGCAAATCCATTTCTCGGCGTCGAACAACGTGGCGGAGTATGAGGCCCTGATCCATGGGCTCAAGGTGGCAAAGGAGATAGGTGTCCGGCGTATAGAATGCTTCGGCGATTCAGCTTTGGTGGTGCATCAATCCACCGGCACTTGGGATGCGTTGGATGCGAACATGGAGTTGTATCGGTTTCATGTGCAAAAGGTGTCTGGGTTCTTCGAAGGATGTGAGTACAAGCACATACCTCGGGGGGAGAATGAAGCCGCCGACGTATTGTCCAAGCTCGGTTCATCCAAAGAACCGGTGCCACCGGGGATAGCGCTGAACCATTTGAGAACTCCTTCAATCAAGCCCTCGCCTGACTCCGAGTCAATTTTCTTACCGCCAAGTTCGGAGTCTGAGCCTATTCCTATGGAGGTAGACGTCGGATGCGTTTGGCCGGACTCGGGGACTGCTTCGCAGTATCCGAGGACTGATGGAGCTTTTCCTATGGAGATAGATGATGGGAACTTCGGGTCTGACCCGGGGACTTCGCACCAACACTCGGGGACTGGCCGAGCAATGGTGGAGGAAATCATGAAGGAGATCATGGCGACCGAACCAATGGAGATAGATGAGAGGCTTTTTCCTCTGCATCCAGTGCCGGAATGGGCGGAGCAGATCATGAACTTCATAGCCGATGGAAGTTTGCCAAGTGATACAACCGAGGCAAGGAGAATCCAGAGGAGAGCTAAGGGATACACCATCATCAACAAGGAGCTATACAAGAGAAGTGTGACCGAGGTGTTGCAGAGGTGTGTCGAACCAGCTGAAGGCAAGGAGATGCTTTTAGAAATCCACCAAGGAGAATGTGGACATCATTGCAGCACAAGAGCTCTGGTGGCCAAGGTGTTCCGGCACGGGTTCTATTGGCCCACCGCCAATGCCGATGCAGAAGATATAGTTCGGAAATGTGAAGGGTGCCAAAGGTTCGCCAAGCAGCAGCACATGCCAGCTTCGGCGCTCAAGACCATTCCTATCACGTGGCCCTTTGCAGTTTGGTGTCTGGACATGGTGGGAGAATTCAAGCCAGCCCGAGGCAATATGACTCACATACTGGTGATGGTGGACAAATTCACTAAGTGGATCGAGGTGAAGCCAATCCGAAAAGTGGATGGTCATACGGCGGTGACCTTTTTGAAGGAAATAATCCTGAGATATGGATATCCTCATAGTATCATTACAGACAACGGCACGAACTTTGCTGTCGGAGAGTTTGCTCGGTTCTGCATGAGTAAGGGAATTCGACTTGATAGCCTCGGTGGCTCACCCACAGGCTAATGGGCAAGTAGAGAGGTCAAATGCATTGGTATTGGCCGGAATCAAAGCTCGGTTGGTAGAACCACTGTTGAAAACACCGGGGTGTTGGATCGATGAGATACCAGCAGTTCTGTGGGGTCTAAGGACCACACCGAACAGATCAACTGGCTATACGCCATTTTTCATGGTCTATGGGGCCGAGGCAATGCTGCCAACCGACATTGAATATGATGCGCCCAGAGTGGCAATGTACACAGAAGCCGAGGCTAAAGAAGCTCGGGAAGATGCTGTAGATTGCTCGAGGAAGCAAGAGAATTGGCCTTATCTCGGTCAGCAATATATCAGCAGGGTCTCCGACGTTATCAAAGTCGGCATGTAAAACCCCGAAAGTTTAATGAAGGAGATCTAGTGCTGAGGCTTGTTCAGCGCAGCAAAGGTCGGCACAAGTTGTCACCTCCATGGGAGGGACCATACATTGTGAGCCGAGCTTTGCACAATGATTCGTACTATCTTATAGATGCACAGGAGCCAAGGGGAGATGGGCTGGATAGACCCGATGCGGAGCTTCAGCGTCCATGGAATGTAGCTCTACTCCGACCCTTCTACTGTTGAAGGAAGTAATGTATGTACCTCGGCTGATCTTTAAATAAAAACTTCGGCACCTCGAGAGTGAGCTCGGGGACTGCCTCGCTCTTATGATTGCATGTTTCTTTTTGTTTGTACTCTTTCTTCGTTCGTATGCCGAACTATTTTGAACCTCGTCTCAAACTTCAAGTACTGTATGCTATGTAACTAATCTTGTGACTCGACTGACGAACGCCAGCATGGCAGTCAAGAGCAAAGACGAAAGAACATGGGAAACATGAAAATGAACTCGGGGACTCGGTCCAAAAAGACAGTTCGGCATATGTCGTTTACTAACCCCTGTTTTTACTTCTTTTTTATGTCGGATGACTTTGAAACATACCTCGGAATTTACCAAGTACTGTATGCTATGAACAACAATCTTGTGACTCGACTGTCGAACGCCAGAATGGCAGACAAGAGCAAAGAATGCCAAATATAGTAAACACGAAAGTAAACTCGAGCAATCATTCAAAAGGATTCGACATAAAGCTTAGAAAAGCATGGTTCGAATGAGCATGATAGTAATAGAGGTAGCAAAGGAACTACTTAAGTTTGATTACATCTGCGTCCCGGCATACCGGGGATTTAATGAAGTTTTTTGGCCAAGCATAAGTTCAGGTCGAGGCATCAGGAATTACGTCGGCAGCAGCCGATGTAGCAGGGATTTCGTCCGGAGCCGAGGTAGCCTGGGAAGTGCTGGCAACGTCGGCAGTAACCTCGGCACCAGGTTGTGGAGAAGCCTCGGTTTCTGCTTCGCGGGTTTCACCGCCGTCACCTTGCTCGGCCTCGACGTCGGATTCTGTTTCGTATTCCTCGTCTTCTGGCTCGTAATCCTCGGCGTCGGAGTAGGTGTCTCCTTCGCTCAAGTTCTTCGTGTGGCATATCCAGCAAAGTAGTTGGCCATCTTTTGGCGGCGCGCGACAAGGATCGGGTCGGACGACCAAGGTGAGCCTCGCCGGAGAGTGTTCATCTTCTCGAGGTCGATCTTCTCGCACCAAGTCATGATAAACCTGAGAGCGGCATCAGCTCCAGCGCGAGCTGAAGATGAGCGCCACTCTCGCAATCTTCTTTCGGTGTCGCGAAGCTGGGCGGCGAGCTCGGGCGTAGATTTGGGAGCGTCGGCAAGAGGCCATAAGGCTCGGAAAGCAGACCACCTGCATCAAGAAGTTCCGACCCAATGGTTTTCAAGGGATTGATCCGAGCCTTGATGGCCACGATGTGGTCCTCAACGGTCCAGACGGGGTTCGTCTCTTACGCCTCTCCCTGTGCCGAGCAGTGATACTGCGGGCCGAGACTTGGGTGTAGGTGAAATGCTCTGCAGAAGGATAGCATGTTAATAATGAAAGAGATAGTTCGGCAAAGAGCCAATGTGTGAGGACAAAGCAAAGCTAAGGGGGCAAGAAACTTACCGTCCATCTCGCGGTTGATAGTTTGCAGCGTCGGGAGAAACTGGTTGACCTGCGCTTGCAGAGCTTCCAAAGCCTCGTGGCCGAGGTGGCGCGGGTCTCGGCTAACTGGAGCGCTTCCTGGTGATCCTTGGCGGCATCCTCCCGAAGTTTCTTCTCTGTTTCGACAACACTGGCCTTTTCCGCCTGCAGCTGCTCTTTTTCAGACGTCCGCAGCTCAGTGATGCGCTTGAGCTCCTTTACCAGACGAGCTACTTCGGCTTTCTCTTGTTGTAGCTTCTCGTCCAAAGAGTTCTTTTCTGCAAGGACGGCCTTGTGCTCGTCGTGGAGTTTCTTGTGGTCAAACAAGAGGGTATGAAAGATATCCGTGCGGACGTTCATAGTATTCTGCAAGGAAGAAAAACATAGCTCGGTTAGAAAGGCTATACCTCGACAAGAGTCTCGGGGACTCGGAGTCAAATCATTGGGAAAATGTTGCCGGGGTATGCCTCGACAGGAGTCTCGGGGACTCGTACCCGAGGTGCATGCTAAAGTAAGATAAAATGGTTTGGATACGTCGGATGAAAATGGAAAGTTGAGATTCAAGCCAAACAATTTTAACTCCGGCGGAGCGTCAATAGTTTACCTCGAATCTCGGGGACTGGGAATGGTGGATATTAGATGAGATACTGCATGAAAGTAAAGAGAATAGGACTTACGTCGATGTTTTGAGCAGCACGCAGGGCAGCAGTTTGTAGATCATATACGCTTCGGCCGCAGGCGCTGTTTCCCGCAGGATGCTCAGCCACCGGAGCAGCTAGGGAGGCCGAGGAGACCTCGTCTGCAGAATTCCAGTCTGCATTGTAGTGTTCCAAGGAGCCGAGGCTCTGGTCACTGTCAGTGCGCAGAGGAGGAAATCCCCACGGTCCGCCCTGCTCGATGCCCCTAACCGAGGCCTCCAAGGCCAAAGCAGCCTCGGAGCTTGAAGCAGGCCGGTTATCCAATATAAGAGATGCCCTCCGAGCATATTCTTCGGCCGGAGGGGCAGTCTCATCAACGGGTGCGGCGAATGGAGGAATTCGGCGTGTCACCGGGGGAGGAGACCTCGGTTGCATCCTTGAAGGAGAAGAGATAGTCAGGGTGCCAGACCCAGATGTTGGTTTGGGGGTGACCTTAGACTTCACCGTCTCTTTCTCTTTCTCCTTGCCCTTCTCCAACGGCAAGGTAGTCTGGCGAACTGGTTTTTGGGGCTGTTGCTTGGGCTGTTGCTTCTGCTGTGCTTCTGCTGATGCTTCTGCTGTTGCTGCTGTTGGTTGCGGGCAGTCTGGCTGCGGGGGGAGAGTCGAGGCTCCGGCAAGGCGGTAGCCGGAGTTCTGGCGCGATTGGTCCCCGCATCCGTTTGAGGACGCGGAGAAGTCTGACCTCGGGTGGGGGCAGATTTCCCCAAGGCCGGGCCAGACCTCGGTGGAGGAGATCCGGGGCGAGAGTTCGTCGGGGGGTCGTGGCTTCAGAGGCACCAACGGGTGCAGTCATGGAGGATACCTCCTGATCCACGTCTATGGGGCACTGCAACGAAAGAAGATGGTCAAGTGTTAATACCGAGATAATATGTTTAAGCAACAAACATTGTTGGCTATAGAAGCAAAGCATTACCCATCCGAGGTAGGAAACCTCTTGCCCCCTCGGGCATGAGGAGGATTTCCGGACTTCTTCAGCCGACGTCTCTTGACCGGAGCCTCAGTGGGTCCGGAGGCTCCAGTGGCGGATGGTTCGGCGGCCGAAGTTGCGGCACCAGCGCGTTTCCGGCTGGTTGCTGGAGTAAAGTTCGGAAGGTGAGGAAGGCAGGAGATAGGTACCGCGTTTATTGGTTCCATGACGAGAAACCCCTCCTCGTCATCCGAAATCTCTTGAACTGAAGCTTGTGCTTGAGGCTTACCCGCGGTGGTGATGCGGGCCGAGGCAATGGGCATATAATCCTCGTCGTCAGGGTCCACGTTGGATGGTGGGTCCTCGACAGGGAGATCCTTGCCGAAGTGGTCCGCAGGATGGACTCCATCCTCGGCGGTCTGGCGGGAGAACAGCTGTATGGCAGACATATGAAAAGGAGTTAGGAAGAAAATTGTCAAGATGAACGTCGGTAGCAAGACCTCGGTGGTAAAGGAGTACGAAGAAAACGTCGGAATAGCGTACCTGTTTCGCTGGCTTGGTCCGGTAGTGGGGTTCCCTTCCCCATGTCCAAGCGTCAGGGATCTTGGACTTGGTGATAGCTCGGACTCGCCGAGCTACCGCGGCGTTGTCCAGTGCAACGTGCGTATGGCGGGTGGGGTCATAAAGACCGCTCATGTGGCAGATCTTGTGAGACCTCGCCTGGAGAGGGGAGACCCTGCGCTTCACGAATGTGCAGGCCAGGTCATCAGCCGTCAGGACTTTCCCGTCGTTTCCGGGGTCCTCCGGGTCCTGCCATTTCGCAATGTACCCATGGATGGACTTGAGTTCGCCGTGTGAGGGGGAGTGTAGTCCCAGTTGAGCTGTTCTGTAGGAGGGCTGAGGTTAAACGCCGGCAGGTTGAGGAGGTCCTCTTCGCCGGAGTTCTTCACGTAAAACCACGTCCGGAGCCACTTGCGAACGGTGTCCGGAGTAGTGATACGTGGGAAGATGGAGTTTCGGCGAGGAGCTATGGTGGCAGCTCCGCAGGCGGTTAATTGCTTGGGCAGATCCTTGTTCTTTGGATCCGGGATCACTTGCCGCTTGAGTTGGAAGTAGCGAGAAAAGAGGTCTACCGTGGCTTTGAGGCCGAGGTATCCCTCAGAGAAGGAAACGATGCAGGAGAGAGTGGTGATGGCGTTGGCGGGGAGGTGATGAACCTGGAGTCCGAACTTGTCGAGGAAGCTCCGGAAGAAATCACTAACGGGCAGTCCGAAGCCGCGCTGGAAGTGCGCGACGAAGACCACCCGTTCCCCTTCCTTGACTTGAGGCTCGAGTTCGCCCTCTGGCAGGCGACACTCTACCCCGGCGGGAATCCGCCGAGTCGCCCTGAGCCACTGGATTTCGTCCGGAGTTACATCCGAACCTTCCCAGCCGGCTCGTTCTCCGACCTCCAGTTCGAGGTCTGGAACCTCGGTTTGTTCCGAAGTCTCAGGAGGAGACATCTCGGCAGAATCAATCTGCAGAGAATGCACAGAAGTTTAGCAAAGGAAAAAGTAAATCTGGAATCTAAGGCTATATCTGGCTAACTCAGGAGGAGTTGGACGGCTATCTAATGTACATAGAGGCACATATATGCTAGGCGAACGTCTGTCCGAGGTATGAAACTCATTTCTACCCAAAAAAGTATGCGAGTAAGATCTACCGGAGGAGGTAAATAGAATTTTATTCAAGAACATATGAAGAACCAAAGCGCGAAGAGGAAGAAACCTAGAGCAATGCCTAGGGTATCAAGAAAGGGAGTACATACCGTGAAAACGAGGTGCTGAAGGGCGGCGCCGGTGACGCGTCGCAGCGGCGACGAAGGAGCTGCTCGTCGGCGGCGGCGGGAACGCGTTTCTTCTCAACTGGAAGCGGCGGCACTGGTTGCGATGGAGGCGAGACGGCGAGTGAATGAGGAAGAAGAGGGAAGCACTGCCCTGGGCCCGTATTTATAACCGCGGGCGGTAACTGCGCACTACCGCGCGGTTATCGGAGCGGCGAGTGGGATCGTTTGTGCACAATGGCCCACGTGGCACGAAGATAGCGGTGGGCGAGCAGGCCACAGGATCGGTTGCAGGAGGCAAACCGTCGTGCGGCGCGGTTACTGGAGCGCGAAGCGGCGCAAGCGGGAAACCTCCGCTGACGTGGGCCGCGTGGTGGAAAGCACTCGAGTGCTTTGACTATCGTGGACCAGGAAGTGACGGATGGGACACGTGAACAGTGTTCTCTGACCGAAGTCAGTAAGGATGCAGAAATCGAGGGGTTGACGTCCGAGATCTCGGCGGATACTTCGGAAAAGCAGCGTGGCCCGAGGAACAGACCGATGGATTTCTCGGGTATTGGTTCGGTACCTGCAAAACATCGTAGCGCATGTGGTTTCGGGTTGAACCTGATGCGGCCTTTCATCCGAGGCTGCGAGACCACATCAGCTTCGGGGACTACTGTCGGGGGGTTACCCCCGGGTAGGGTAATGATGAGGTAAAGACATGTAAGGTTAAGGCAGTAAGCTGTCCGAGGGAACGATTGAGCAAGGACGCAGGAGGCGTCATCCGACGTAAGGTGTACGTCCGAGGTATACTTTCCGAGGTATATCCTCCGAGGTATCAACCTCGGGGCAGTCAGCTAGCTACCACAGGAATAAGATATTCTCTACCGAGGTATATGATCAGGAGTGTTATCCGAGGTTGGCAGCAAGGATCGAGGCATGTCAGAGAGGTCACGGGTGCCGCAGAGCTCGTAGCCCGAGGCTTCAGAGGACGGCGAGGTCCGTCCACGGGTTTCCCGGAAGCTCGGGGGCCTAGGAGCTGACTCGGCTATTTCGGGAAAGGTCTACAGGCTAGACCTCGGCAGGCTACTGAAGTATGACCGAAGAGGAAAGCTAGGCCTGGCTGGCCTGACAGTCCGGCCGTTGGCTGGCAGGAGGCAGAGGCTTGTCTTCTACCTTTTGGCCATGCCATTGTCAGTTGTAGGCAGGGGTAAAAATGTACTTCGGCCTGTGTATATATGCGGCATCTCTACCTCCAGGGAGGAGGACGGCACAAACCCTAGCTCATTTCCCCCTTCGTAGTTTCACTTCTATCGAGCTCTCACTTTGGTAGCATCATACAGCTCGAGGAGCACCTTGTACCTGAGAACCACACTGATATATTGAGAGAGGCAAGGCAGGAGTAGGGGTTTTACTTCCTCACGAAGGCCCCGAACCTGGGTACATCGTGGTGTCTTTTGTGTTCTTGGCTTTCTTGGTTTCTTGTTCATGTTCTTGTGGTTTCTTGCATGTTCTTGCTTGTGCACGTCTTGAGTGCATAAACCCTCCCCGGATTCCCCCAACGACCATTCGGCCCCAACTAAGCCATACCCATGGCATCTGCCGTGATCCCACCACGACAACAAGAGAATTAACTCTTTACCCATCAAACAAGAGAATTGACTCTTAACCCATCAGGTTATACTCTCCTCCTGGGAGGATCTTTAGCTGCTTCAATCCGAAAGAAAACACATACTTCCTCCGTTCACAAAAGGATGTCTCAACTTTCGTCTAAACTAAGACAAAATTGAGACACCCTTTTGTGGACACAGGGAGTACAAGCTTACTGTTTTCTCTCTTTTGAATACAACCATTAATACTTTTTTTTAACACCATTACCGTTGGGAAAATCCCTACGGTTAAAATTTGACAGGTGGACCAATAAAAAGAGGAGAAAGGAGAACCTAAATTCCACCACGTGGATACACCATTTTGGTCACCCTACATGTTGTGATTGCTTGGTTCTAATTTGAGTGCCTTGGACCATTTGTACTTTCAAACTCTCAAAAGGACGCCATACAACTAGCAGTTTCCTTATAAGTTCAAGACAATTTATACAACAATCACATAACAAGATGATAAGCATCCCAATTGGCATGAAACAACACAACGGTATCTACTGAAATAAGGGAGGATTGCAGATACAAGCTAAGGCACTAATAAGGTTAAGCAAGCGACCCTACATCACATAGAGATGGTGCAGAACTCGTGCGGAATATGGAGCTGCTAATTAGGTTCTAATCTCCGAGGTTGACAGTTAAAACACTTTCCTCTTCAGTCGGTTTTCCGAACGCGGGGTGCTGCCCACGTCTTGCTGTTCGTCTGTGCTCAAATCCGCATCGCTGTCGTCATCTTGGTCTTCCAAACCAAGGTTCAAATTCAGCTCGGTGCTGCCACTTTTTCTGGCAGGGTTCTGTGGCAAAGCCTGAAAAGAGATACAGAGACCATATGAGTTTTATAACTGACTGTTGTACATGTTATATCTCTCTGATAAGTAAAATATTAAAATGTCCTCTTGAATATTTTGTGTAAATGGTTAATGGGGTCCTTTCTCAGTTACTTGCGCAAGAGAAAAAGGGGTTACCACAACAGATCTAACAAATGAAAGAAAACGGTAGGGTGCTGCTAGGACTTCCAAATGAAATGATCGAGAAACTATAACTTGATGTACTAATTCAGTTTATGCAGCTATATCCGTTTTCCAAATAAAATCTGGACTAATTCAAAACAGGTAAATGACTGAGCTCGTTCATTCAGTAAATTTCCCAAGTACCATCAGTATTACAATCAGATGATGAATCTACATCCCTCACCTTATTCTCATCCTGGGTTTGCTGCATTTTCATCGAGCAACTAAAGAAGCAAAGTAAAAGAGCACTAAGACCTGCCCACAAATTGGTTTGCATCCACAAGAGACTATCATATGTACACAAGAATCCTAAAACCTTGAAAGAGGTCATTTTAAACCCTGCACTGAGGTGCCTGGTCCGATTTCAACCAAGAACTTTCTAAAACCATCAAACATGAACCATTTCTCTGCTTTGGATAGTGTTTTTGCATTTTTGGTGTTTCCAAATAATGTGAAAACATCTTATATGCAGGATATGCTAGACATTTGAAGTTTAATATTAGACTACTTGTGAAAGTTCAAGGTTTAATATAGGCAGTTTCATAATTTCCGGTCCAAGTCAGACCAAGCACAATTTTTCAAGGTTTAAAATAAACATTTCTTTTCAAAAACATATCTGATTAGAGGCCACAAACTAGAATAAAGATAAGACAACCACGTAAACACTCAATGACCCGTATTCAGTTTAACTAGCAGTGCAACTAGCAAATTGGCTAATTGAGGAATGCCACTTGTCCTCAAATTTCTAACCCTAAGGCTAAGCCTAGAGGCAGATGCAAATAGGCAATCACTCAGAAATCTCCACAATTCAAGAACCACCATCTTGAATGGGTTGTACTAAATTGCAAGGCATACTACTATCATGAACTCAAATCTACAATGGTTACGCCCCCAAAACCTAGCCCAACCCAAGGTAAAGTAGAAACTCCACAGTTCATGAACCACCACGAGCAGTCTTGAGTAAATTGCAAGGCCCAGTACTATAGTCAATTCAAATCTGCAAATCATATAATGGTTACGCCACAAAACCCTAGAACAATCCAAGCTGAAGTATTAGGGAAAATCCTACATTTACCCTAGCACAGACCCAGTTGCTCATATTAGCACCAAATTCATCCAAGAAGAACCCGCGTGCCCCTATCCCCTCCTACATTGTGCCTAAAATTATGGCCCCGTTGAAGCAAAGAGCGGCGACATGTCCGACTCTCCGAAGCAGATCGAACCCAACAAGGGCGTAAAAAGGTAACCAAACAGCCGAAAAAACCTAACCTAGTCTTGGGAGCACAGGAAAGCCTTACCGGAACGTAGCGCCGCCTGGCGGCCGCCGCGGCGACCTCCTTGCCGCTCCCGTCGCCGTTCACCGGCGCCCACTTGAGCAGCACCACCTTGTTGCCCCTGGGGCAGCCGATGGGACCCATACCGCCGCCAGCGAGCGGGGCCCACCCCTTGCGCCACTTCCTGACGGGCCCGCTGAAGGAGGCGTTGCTGCTGCCGACGGGGCCGTACCGCGTGGAGGAGCGGCTCAGGCGGGCTCCCACGGTGTCCATCTTCCGGGAGGGCGCGAGCGGAGGGGCAGCGTCCTCCGGCGAGTAGGGTGGCTGGGTGGGGGCTAGCGTTGCGTTGCGGTGCTCCACCCTTTGTCCTCTGGGTGATTTGGGAACTCTGGACGCTGATTTGGGTTTGGAGGCCATCGAGCCCGTGCCGGACTAGCCCATGTGATTAAGTCTGGGAAAAGGCCCAGCGCGGAACGGGCCTATGAGGCCCGCGTCTTGTTTCGGCTCGTTTAGGCTCCATCGGCCTTTTTTCCAAAAACAAATACAGAAAAAACAAAATTTCTGAAATAATACATAAAAAACTGATTAAAAATAAGAAAAATATCTCCCGCCCGTGCTTTTTGGTGCTGTATCGTGTCGTCTCCTGCCTGTCCTGGTAGCCCTTGGCCACCATTAGTTTGGAGATATTTTTTCTTCACCAGAGATGAGGCAAGCTCCCTTGAAAAGGTTTGTAAGCCTAAAAAATTGAAACACTCACACCCGTATATATCAGAATACACTATAATATTCTTGGGAGAATACTTGTTGGGGCGAATAACTATGAAATATTTATTGGGGAAAACGCAAGATTGATGAGGCAAAAAAAGATGAAACAGTACTAACATTTCGTTAGACTAATTAGTGGCAGTCCTGCAATGACGGAGTCCAGCAACAATCAGGTTACAGATATGGTGCTCCCAACAGGTACGTATTAAATCTCAAGTTCTCAACCCTCAACTCTTTAGGATTGCTCTCAAGCAAATTGCAGGTGAGCAGTTCCTGAACGCATGCGAACTCATGGACAAGTTATAACACTTCCACAGCACCATATGCGTTACATGTTCAATTGTACTGCTAGCAATCGTGGCACCCCATGTCAGCGCTTCCTCAGAATAAACACCAAAACTACAGGATTTCCTACAACTGCAATGCAACAATGGAAAATGAACACAAGGCACACACATTAGCATACCATTCTACATTCTAGCAAATGGATTTCCAGGGGGAGGGAGGGATTGGCATCAAAATTTTACATCAGGTGCCCATACTGGCTCTCATCTACACCACTCCCTTCATGGAGGCATTTTCTCAGAAGCTCAAATGGGAGCTATTTTGGGGAGAGGTGGATACCAACATCGACTTTGTTACAAACAATAGACCTGAATGGGCACAGAACCATCGATTTATACATCCCGAAAGCACCTCCTGGCTAGTGTCTCTTCTAAAGCACGAGCTCGTCTGCTGCAATACCTATCAGCCAGTGCTCTGGTGCATGGAAAGGCAGTGTGTCGCATGTCACGTGCTCAGCCTTAGAGAAAGTAATCTGGCGCAGGCCTCTTCGCAGGAACACCTCTTGATTCCTACAGTCACAGATGAACAAATTAGATGCCAGGTGTAACATATTACAAAGGTAATGGTACATGTCATGAGCACAAACATGTGGTGCGGCTTCAAATACACGGAACTGCTTATTCAGATTCTCATCAAGCTCTAGGATTGCAGCAACATTGCCACACCTGCAAGTCAGGCAATGGGAAGAGGTAAGAATCTTGTGAAGATACAAATACATCATAAGCTGTCAGAGATTACAGCATGCTAATGAGTAAGGTGTTGGGAAAAAAAATCATACTTATTATTCATCTTACTTAACTTTCAAGTCAAAACCATTGCAATATTATTTATATACTCCCTCCGTATCAAAATGTAAGACTTTCTAGGCATTTTGGTTTTGTCCTGATTCGTACGTATGTTAGCATGTTTTAGTGTGTTGATTCACTTATTTAGGAACGAATCAGGACTAGTCTTCTATTTTGATACGGAGTGAGTAGATAAGACACTAGTGGAACTAGAAGAACTGCACTGGTAAACCTCTTTATGTGTACCAATTCGCAAATGGTTACCTGGACATAATTACATAAGAAGCAGCATTGTGGCAACCGACAATTAAAACTTTGAACTAGTAAGAAAATGTAGATTATGTTGCATCATCAATCTTTTATGGCTTCAGTTTAGGCCCTAAACCTACCACCATTCCCTCAGTTCCAACAGACTATATTATTCCATCCAATTTGGTGTATCCATGATACTCTACACATGACCCATCTCAATACTGTAACCTACAGAATTCATCATTATACTTCAAAATGACCATTATTGCGTAAGCTGAATTTTCAAATACCTGTAGCAATAATTAGGAGCAGACCATACAGTAACAATCTTGTTGTTGAACATCCACTTGAATCCTTCCATGACTAGTTGATGAGCACGGCAAATATAATCTATGTTGTT
The DNA here is from genome assembly GCA_947311845.1 of Poa pratensis. Taxonomy (NCBI): domain Eukaryota; kingdom Viridiplantae; phylum Streptophyta; class Magnoliopsida; order Poales; family Poaceae; genus Poa; species Poa pratensis. Next base: position 126,002,909 of record CAMZMU010000085.1, on the reverse strand, counting down.
GGAGTGGTTAAACGAAGCAACAACGTTTCCACCAAAGAGGAATCCTGCACCTCGAGGACTTAATCCCCAACCATCTACAACATCCTCTGGATCGGACCAAAGGAGGTCACACATGGCACCATCATGAGGTACTTCTTGCTTGCGATCTATTACTCTTATCTGTTGGGGATACATGATAATCAAAAACAGAAGTAGAATGCACAAACTACAAATAACATAACACTGAAGAATAATTTGCCTGATCCAGTGTCGTAATAGCAGGGGAAAGGCCTCCATGGACACTGAAGATTTTGTTCTCAATAAGAGCAGACAAACTGAAAATAACAAATAGTGGTGTCATTAAGTCTTGTGTATTTCAACTCAAAGCACAATGACAGCCTCAAAGCATTACTGCATGCAAAATGAAAGCAATATAAAAATAAACCTTAAATAGTCGAATATTTCTGTGCAATATCTCCAGACATTCACCGAGCCATATTTACGAAGACACTCATCATAGAAGCCATAAACCTGCAGCAGTGCATGAGTCAAATGAATAAACGACAATCGTGGCAAGTTAGTAACATCATTAAAGGATATCTAGCTTGAAAAGGTCCCTCACTTGTGTGATCTGCCTGCTCTCATGATTTCCTCGTATTAAAGTTATACGATCTGGATACCTAACCTGAAGACATTTGATCCTAATCATTAGGACGGAAGAGTAAATGGTATGGAATATACGTTGAAAAGAAGAAAAAAAACTTAAGTGTTTAAACTACATAAGTTGGATTATGAACATGAACACAAGGAGGAATCATGATAAATGGCAGGGGAAATCATGAATGAGCACTCCAAACAAAAAATCAAGTACGCAAAAGTATCGTATATTACAGCATCCATGAGATAACCATTTCAGGCATTCAGTAAGGTGTAGAGTTACGCTGGATTTTGGTAGACTTTTTACAGCTGAACATACTACAATATCTACACTCTACAGAGCATGCTCAGTTCTTAATTCTGAAGCAAGCTATGGAAGCCAAGCAACAGTTTACTCTCTGAAGTAAGCTAGACATCACAATTTACTCTCAGGAGTAAGCTACATCACAAATTATTCTTAAGAGTAAGCTAGACATCACAATTAAATGATACTAGAACTGTGTATGCCAATAATTTACAGGGCCATTTAGTTGACAAATTGAGAGATGTAGCACACCACACCAGGTTATACATCTGTCGACATCCAGAACCCTATCTCTAGCCACACTTTCCAGATTGCGCCTTTTCATGGCCATGAACTAATCAGTATCATGACTCATGAGAGGCGCGACAAGAAAGCTGCTCTTCTACAAGACTTGCTATAATTCTAGTTCATCCAATCATGGCCATTACTGTAATGACTGGCAGTGTTAAACTGTTAATAGCTCTGATGTAACCTAGATGATGGCCAGAACGCATAGATTGGAGGTTTCCCAGAGGAGAGGGGTAGAACAGCGAGAACTTTTAGAAAAGACAAAATCATTATTTTTATTTACGAGAAAAAGAAAGAGTCATAGATACAATGCATGGAGAATGTGATTGCCTCCTTTTCTGAACTCCAACTCTAATACTTCTGTACTTTCTTGAATTAATCCTAGTTCTCCTCGACTCATGATCTGAACCAATTGACTTAATTCCTTACTGACTCTGCAAATCACGCTATTCTTCTCCTGGACTACAACTTGGATGCAAGGTTCATCATGAACATTTTGCTGGACAGCCAGTAGTATTGTTCTTATCTTGCCCTAGAACGTGTGTGATGATTGAGCTGCCTAGCCTATGTTCACAGCAGTCTAATTATGAGTACCAGAATTTCAGGTGCAAAATAAGTTGCATATTTTTTTTCCACTCTGGCTGAGGATTTATTGCAAAACTGAGTTGTAGACATGTGTGGTCATTCCGACAAAAGGGGTAAATAGACACCACCATGTGAATTAGTTCACGTTTGTACGCGGTCTGTTGCCATACAGGCTTCATAAAATTAGCTTGCATGCACGTCAGCAAGTTGACTGCACGCACTTCACCACTGTTGTAAGAACAAGTCTACTAGACCATAACCAAGTCTGTATACAAGGAGAAGGTGCCTTACAAGTACCAGTACATTGTACACTTGTCCAGTTAGGCAGTATAGTCAGAGTAGCTACTACGTTGGTTGACTGAACTATCAGCGGTTACCATTTTCGGAACAAACAAATCAATAAATGTTACAAGATACAACTGGTATATATACCGAACAAACATCTTAATGTTATCAACGGCGTTTACCTTTAATGCCAAAAGAAGCAAAAATGTTTCAACGGAATAAAATCCTCTGTCAACAAAATCCCCAAGGAACAAGTAGTTTGTCTTTGGGCAGTCACCTCCGACTTTGAAAAGTTCTTTCATATCGTAGAACTGTCCATGAATGTCTCCACATATCTGAGTGCAAAGAGCAAGTATTATTTTTCTGAAATTACAAATATCTGTAAACATGTAGACACGTCAACCAAACAAAAGCACAGCCAGTAAACATACACATCAGTATACATCATTTTCCTTGAAACACGACAGTAACAAGAAAATATTTCCCCCAAACCATGCCCAGACGATTATGACATAAGGCATCTGGCATCACCTCACTAACGAAACCCTAGAGCCCTAATCCAAACACTCATCAGTCTCAATCAGAGCGCAGTAAAATGCGGTATCCCAAACGAACGCAATCGAAGCATTCCATCACTTCAGTGCGTCTCCTATCCACCAGGGATGTTCAGGGGCACCTCGAGGCGCGCGCAACATTCCTCATCCCATTGAATCGCGCCGCCCGAACAGCTCCTAATCGAGAAGGAGGAGAGGGAGGGGTCCTACGGAGGAGGTTTGCGGCGTGGGCACGTACCGTGACGGGGGCGTCGACGCGCTGGACGTTGCTCTCCTCGACGAGGATCTCCATGGCCTTGAGGCAGAGCGCCTTGACCTCCGCCTCCGCCAGCGGCTCGCACCGCTTCAGCTGCTCGATCTGCCGGTCCAGATCCGACGTCCCCATCGCGCCTCCTCCCTCGCTCCCTGGAGCTTCTAGAAGCTTCTGGAAGCGCGGCGCGCGCCTCGCCCTCCCCTGATTCCCGCTGCTTCTGGAAGATTCTAGGGTTAGGAGGGGGGAGGAGGCGCGGGCCGTAGAGAGTGGTGTGACATGTGGGGGCGAGCGTCTCGGGACCGGTAAGGTTACCTCGCTTTCGACTCCCGTGACCGGACCGGACAGCATTTTGTATTACTCCCTCCGATCCATATTAGTGGGCATAACTTTGTCTAGATACACATGTATCTAGTTGACTAGATACATGTGTATCTAGACAAAGTTGTGCCCACTAATATGGATCGGAGGGAGTACCAGTTTACCACACTTGTTTGTATTTTTGTACGTAAGAGAAAATTGGGATTCCTCTTCTTGTATTTACTTTCGAGAAACTAGTCAACTTGGCGCGGCGACACGTCGCACCCTTCCCGTTAATTTGCCTGATGCGGTTAAATACTGTTGACTGGAAATTATCGTTGAGAAGTGTGTGTGCATGTAAAATTTATTGAAATTGAAGAAAAGTTTGCGTTTAGAATTTTGGTTGGGATTCAAAAATATGTCAAATTTAGGTTTTATTCAGTCTTGATTTATTTTCACGTTTGTAAATTGCTCAGATTTGGAAGACATTTAAATTTCGAAATTTTAGCTTGTGCCGTAAATAGCTAGCAAATTTTTTGTGGCCATTTAGATATATTTAAATAGCTAGCAATTTTCTTTGTGGCCATTTGGATAGTTTTTTCATTTTTTTCCGGACGGGTATAGTTGAATGGAAATTCAAATATCGAAATGGCCATATTCAAAAATTGTTCAGATTTCTAAATTAATGAAATTCAAAAAAGTGCATGCTTCAAAAATTGTTCAGATTTTAAATTATTTGAGCATTTAGTAAATTCAAGACCATAATTAGAGTAAATGGATTTAGATTATCTCCAAATTTTTAGCAAATTAGAATATTCAAAAATATTTGTATTTTGCCACAAATAGATAGCATGTATTTTTCTCATTATTTTGCTATTTTTTCAAAAAAAAATTGGTGGGTAGATTCAAAGTAATTGATTTTAGAAATTTGAACATTTTTCTGTAAAAAAAAAGTCGCTGGCATATGGGGCCGGAGGTGACATCGTGCTGACGTCATCCGGCAGGTGCGGCCACGGCGGAGCACGGCGGCGCCAGCGACGCGTCCGCGCGTCCCGGGACGTGCGCGTGCGCACGGCGGATGCGCCTGGACGCTGCGCGCCCGGACGTGGCGGCGCCGCCGGTTCCTGGTCGCCGGAGCGCCGGCGGCGTCGCACGGAAGCGGCGGACGAACCCGCGGCACGGCGCCGGCGATTCCGCCGCCGATGCGGCCTCCCGGCACGCAGCGCTGGGGGAGGAGGTAGGGGCGGCGACGGCGAGGCTGCCGTGGGCGGCGATTGGAGCGGGGATGGCCGTGGCGGCGGCGATGCGCGCCGGCGGCGCCGCCGGCCTCGGGTTCGCGCGGGGAGAGAGAGGAGAGAAGCTAGTCTGCGGGAAGTTTTGCACGGAGGTCCTTGGGTTTTTTGGAAATTGCGGATGTGTCCTTTGCGGGGGGTTTCTCGCAAAAATGCAGTGACGTGTCAGTGCGTGATTGGAAGAAACTCAGCTGCTACAGTATACTGTAGCAGCTGAGGACGCGGCGCGATCTGGGCCGTCCGTCGCGTCGATCGGACGGCTGCTGGTTTCTGGGCGACGTGGACGCGGGAGGGGACGCGATTCTGTTGTACTTTTATATATAGCTATTAGGTTGGGGTTCTACTAGTGTAACTTGTTTTTTTAGAGAGCTTACAGTTTTTTGTAGATTTGATTTCTTTTCAGCAATTAGGTTCAAATTTACCAGGAGTAATTTAAATTTTCATAATTCAAATTTTACCTATGCTGGGACTAGTAGTCTTGACCATATGTCGGGCCAGGCCGGGCTTCATACCGGGCCTAGAAAAGCCCGACACAGAAAACCCAGACCCGGCCTGGCCCGGCCAAAAAGCCTGAAAGCCTGACGGGCCACGGGTCGAGCTTCTTCCTGAAATGCGCAAAACACGAAGCCCAGACTCGGCCCGACCGTCGGGGCTAAAATTAAGGCCCAAGCCTGGTATTTTCGGGCCGGGATTCCCAGTACCAGGTGGGAGGCTAGGCCCGCGTAGGAATCTAGACCCTCTCACCGACATGGTTGGGGACTTGGGGAGTCTCAGGACACGACCGAACGTAGACCGTGTGTGGGAGACGCGGTCTCTATATCAAATGATCACAACCTCCTGTTGTGACTACATAACTTACTTAGTTCAATAAACCAATAATAAATTGATCATGTCCAAACTTTATTCCATGCCCCTTAGATGTGTGAACATATCGGTTCATGCATATTTGTACAAGGCGTGAGTAGAATACTGGAGGAATAATTGGAAGTGATCTCTAGCAAAATGTGTCAATTCTCAAATACCTCTAAAGATCATATCAGATGAACCTTTTCGCAAACGTTAGATACTTGTTTCCTTGCCTCGCGATATTAATTAAGATGAATGTGAGAATGTGTCATTTTTGTTATTAGTTTAGAATATGACTTATAGATAATATAAACTATTATTTATTCCCGAGTTCAAATTTATGTTTATATTTATGTGTTATAATTTTTATAGTTATTAACGAGACATTCAGAACAAAACTCATTGGCATGTGTAGAAACATTAACACACAAAAATTCCCTAATCTTGCTTCTAAACTAACTACACAATGATCATATTTTTTATCATGGGCATTGATAAGGTAACAAGGATGCCGACAACAATAAGGCCACATTGTTAGGGGAGCAATGGCGTTGGATATGTCCCACATGTTCTATGAGATCACATTGTTGTTATTATAATTATAGAAGTGTTAACGAATAATCATGCATTTATTTCATAAGAATATGAAGTTCCTCCAAGCTGATGTTTTACTTTGGGTTGTCAAACGTTACAGTAACAGGATGATCATAAGGCAACTTTCAGATACTTCAGAAAAGTATGTATAGGACTCGGTAGTTGAAGATTGCGATTTTACCCTTTGACAATGGAGAGATATTCATCGGCCCTTCTCGGTAAACACATCATTTGTATGGCCAGACACATTGTGATCCTGAGAATCCTGGAATAGGGAAACATGAAAAGAGAACATATCAACAATGAGGATAACTTGCATTGTGATCGAGATGTTTCTTCACAAGGATACCGATATATATCTCCCATTGGGTTTTGTTATGTATAGCGAAGCAAAGAGATTTGTCTACGGGAATAAGAGCTCATTCAATATATTCGTGTAAGTGTAGGAATCAATGTGCATGGGTGTCTAGATCCCGTTATTACTTATTAACCAGAAGGAATTTCGGGTCATGTTTACATGTTACCGACCTGCATGATCACACGCTCAAGAGTCAACGAGTGTTAAATTGTGTTAGGAGTGCGAGAGAATTATTCTAGTATAGTTTCGAGAAGACCAAAATAGTTTTAGAGAGAAACTGAAAGAGGTTTCGAAGTATCTATAGAGTTCGAAAGTACCCTAAAAGCACCTAAAAGGTCTGAGAAGGTTTTTGAGTGTTCTAGAACCTTCTAAAATATTTGGAAGGATCTCATCAGCTGCCCACTTTATTTAGACCAAGTGGGAACAACCACATGGTCCAAGGTAGAGGCCAAGTAGACTGGCCCCGCTTAACCCGGGGTTACTCCAAGGGGACGGCTAGGATTGTGGAAGGGGGCACATCCCCATCTACTTGTGGTTGTCCATGGAAACCCCCATCGATCTCTTGTTCGGTGTGTAGGATGATTTCTTCAGTTAACTTTTGTTGGTAGACGCACCTTCCAAAAACACTACTCTATGTCAGATACATAGAACACCAAAGTTGAATTTAATTTGTTTTGTATTAAGTGTACAACTATATTCACCCTCTTTCTAAATTCAGAAAAAACTATATTCGCCCTCTTTCCGTCTATAAACAATATATCCGTCAACCCCTTACAAAATCACAAAGATCACCTCGGGTTCCCTCGTGTTCTTTTTCTATCCATTTCGCTTGCCCCTAGTCAAATTTTTTTTTTAAAGTACCCCATTCGTTCTAAATTAGATGACTTTGTTCAAATATGGATATATCTATACTTGTAATATGTCTAGATACATCCACATATGTACAAATAAAAATCACCTAATTTGGAACGGAGAGTATATATTAATAGGGGTTTTAGCACATGGATATTTTAGTAATATTTTAGTATCCTGCCTTATCTCTTCCCTTCCCCTCTGCTACAGGAGAGAGCGAGGCGAAAAGGGAGACTCGGCTCCGATCCCCTTCCGCCGGCGGCGTGGGTGTGGATCCCGGCCTCCTCCGCTCGCTCCGGCGGCGTGAGGAGGTCGGGATCTTGATCCCCGGCGTTCGGTCTGTAGATAGGGTAGGTCTAGCTTCCGGCGGCGTCGATCTGGAGAGGAGGTCGTCGGTGCCTAGGAAGAATAATTCCGCCGCCCTTCCTCTTCCTGGCCGGCGACGGCAGGTGGACGGCGTGTCTGGCCCACCGACCTCGGGGTCGTGTGGTTTTGCAGGTCCACGATCTTTGGATCGGTGGAGGTTTTCCCCCCGGGTGGACGGCGGATCGGCGCCGCTGTCTTCTCCTTGTGGGGTGTTGTGCCTTCCGGCTCGTCGGCGTGCTGCGGCTTCCTCCGGCGGCGGCATGAGCCTCGTGAGGTGTGGTACCAGGAGGAGCTCCAGTTCTTCCTCCCTCTCCGGTGAGGGAGACGACTCCGACTCAGCGGCGTTCTGCTCTTCTTCCCCGTCGTCGTGCAGGCGTGGGAACTTCCCGTCCGTGTTGAAGCTTCCTCGGATTTCAAGGTCGACGCTACTTCCAGGTGGGAGCGGCGGAGGAGCTACGGCGGCGCGTCTCCGGTCCGCGTCGGTGGTGGTAGAGGAGTGGTGTACCCAGGGACGTGTTTGTTATTTCCTATTTCGTTGGGTGCGTTTCTGAGTTTGGGTTATGTAGCTGGAGTTTTCACAAAAAAAAAAAAAAAAAAAGTAATATTTTAGTATGGGATCCTCATCTCTCGTTCGGTGTGTGGGAAAAGATTTGTTGGTTAAGTTTTGAAGGTAGATGCACCGTCCAAAAAATGTATGCTTTTGTGAGAGATACACAAAATCATCAAAGTTTAAGCTAATCCGTTGTGGATTAAAAGGAACAACTACATCCACCCTGTTTTTCGGACGCGGCTTGCCTGCGGCCACTACGTGCGACCATCCGTGCGACTATCTACGTGGCGTCCATCCGGCGCTTCCGCCAATTAAGCCTCTCGTTGGTATTTTTCTGTTAGAAACAGATACGGAGAATCACATAACCGTAATACTCGCTCCCACAGTCCCACTAATACGAACACAAAGTACTCATCGTGCTCCTATAGCCCTGTCGTGGTCAGACCTGGTCGTGGTACGCCGGCGACTTGACCACACCGTCTGCCAGCACATTCTCTGGTAGGACTCACGATCGACCGTCACCGCCACAGCAAGAAGGCGGCCCGTGTCTCGGTTACCTTCAATATCTCGGTTCAGTCGGCCGGCCGGCCGGCCAGCTCGGCTCGCTGCAGAATTGGCTCCGGCGATTGGGACTTGAGAGGGATGGGGGCCAAGCTTTTGTGCGCTCGTTTTCTCGGGTCGGAGACGACGACGCTTTGACCCGCACACGCCGGCCGGATGGATTACAAGCTTGTATCCAATTCAGTTCACAATTTCTCTGCCCGAACTTGTGCTACCTCGCCGAACACCATCGCCAACATGCGGTTCTGGCTAGCTTGTTCCTAGTTGCCTAGGCCTTTCCTTGACCGACGTTCGCCGAAGAAGATGGCCACATGAATGAGGACGGGAGTTAAACTAGTTTTGCCTCCGACGGCGACGGTTCCGTCCGGCAGTGACAACCTCCGCGCAGGCGAAGTTTCCTCCGGCTGTGCCCCGGGTGGTAAGCAGCCATTGCCTCGTCTGTGATCATGTGATGGATGACCGCCGCCAAAGCACATAACTTCATGGCTATGTGCAGGAGGGGGTGGTTGCCGTCGACGACGAGCGCGACGGACAAGCGGGTAGGGGTTCCGGCAGCAGGTAAGCACAGAGGTGGAACGAGATGTTGATCATAAGATCGTGGCGGCGAGCCGGCCACCGGCGACTGAGGGAAGCAACCGAGTATAACCGGTTCTATACTGTATTTCCTTGTATTCCCCAAAAAAGTCGCAAACAGATAATCACGCTCGGGGACGAGAAAATAGTGGAAGCGCCGGATGGACGCCACGTAGATAGTCGCACGGATGGTCGCACGTAGTGGCCGCAGGCAAGCCGCGTCCCTTCTTCGTGTTCTTTTTCTATCCCTCTCGCCCGTAGTCAAAAAATTCAGATCAGAGAATATATAGCTCGCTCGCGCGAGCCGTGTCCCTCATCGCCACCTCGTGCGCCAGCACAACTCCAAGAAACCAAATTTAGCTCCGCCTTCCCTGTCCGGGTCTCGTCGTGACGCCACGCGCTGCTGAGGATGGCGGCGGAGGCGGCGCCGCTGCTGCTGGCGCGGGAGGACGGGTCCAGGCGCGGCGGCGGTGCCACGTGGGCTCAGACGCTGGGCAACGTGGTGGTGTCCATCGTCGGCACGGGGGTGCTCGGCCTGCCCTACGCCTTCCGCACCGCCGGCTGGCTCGCGGGATCCCTCGGCGTCGCCGCCGCCGGGTGCGCCACGCTCTACTGCATGCTCCTCCTCGTCAGTATCTACTACCCTGCACACTGCAATACTGCATCATTCCCCCTTCGCATCCTTCTCTCTACTCTTGTGTGTATTGCTGTCCTTTCCACCCATTATCTGTTCTTTTTCAACAGTTTTTTAGCTGTCACATGCTATATACAGATTGGGATGATCTGTTCATGAAAATTTCGGTGACATTCGTGCTTAAATAAACTTAAGTGTTGTGATCACCTAAAGATCTCAACAATTATTTTCAATGAAAAAGTCCTATTTCCCTCTTGGAGCATTTTGCCCGTAGCTGGTTTCTGAAAGTACAAAAGGTGCATTGCATGTTGAGCATATTCAGTCTATACAGACTGACATGAGCTGTTCATGAATGGGTGACATTCGTGCTTAAAATTCAAAGTATTGTGGTCAATCAAATATTAAAATATATATTATCCATAGGCCATGTATTTACTGAAACATTTTTGTTATGTTGAGCATGTTCAGTTCTTTCGGTTGGACTAAGCCTAAGAAATTTATTGGCTTACTTTCACATTAATTTGCATTACTCTTGGTGAAAGAGACAAAAGTCTTGAACGCATTACTATTGTTCACTTGCCTAATTTGCCTGGTATATTTTCAATCTGAAGGTGGACTGTAGAGATAAACTGGAAGAGGAAGAAGCAGAAGATCCATGTGATGTTCACTACACATATGGGGATCTGGGTGACAAGTGTTTTGGGACAATCGGTCGATGTTTGACAGAAATCCTCATCTTCCTTTCGCAAGCCGGCGGTTCTGTTGCTTACCTGATATTCATTGCTCAGAATCTCAATTCCATGCTTCCCAAGTTTATGTCGGCAGACGGGTTCATCTTTGCCATCCTCTTGCCTGCACAAATCGCGCTGTCCTTTGTTCGCTCGCTGTCCTCTCTTTCACCGTTCAGCATATTTGCGGATGCATGCAATGTCCTAGCTATGGCCATTGTTATTAAGGAAGACATACGGCTTTTCGAGCATCCGTTTGCGGATAGAATTGCCTTTAATGGACTTTGGGCGATACCTTTCTCTTTTGGGGTTGCACTCTTCTGCTTCGAAGGATTCAGCATGACTCTCGCACTGGAAGCATCAATGGCACAACGGAAAAAGTTCCGCTGGGTGCTTTCTCAAGCAATTGTCTGCATCATGATTGTATATGCAGGTTTTGGAGTGTGTGGGTACTTGGCTTACGGTGAAGCCACCAAGGACATCATAACACTTAATCTTCCCAATAGCTGGTCTTCTTCTGCAGTTAAGGTTAGTGCACTTTTCATAACTTACTTTTGTGTGATCATTTGTTTAGACTCCTACATATGACTTCCCACATGGAGTGCTCAGTTTATATCCAAAGCTAACTGTTTGAAAAATCTGCTAACTGACAGGTTGGACTATGCATTGCACTAGCATTTACATTCCCGGTGATGATGCACCCGATCCATGAGATCGTTGAGGCGAGAATCAGATCAACCCGGTGCCTACAGAAGCTTTCCCACAAAGTCGGTGGCGTCAACTGGTTAGCCTTGCACTCGAGCCGCGTCGTAGTGGTGATCATCGTTGCCGTGGTGGCCTCCTCCGTGCCTGCATTTGGGTCCTTCATCTCCTTCGTGGGGAGCACGGTGTATGCCCTGCTCGCTTTCGTGCTGCCTACTACGTTCCACCTAAGCATCCTGGGGTCATCGATGAGCTTGTGGAGACGCCTACTAGACTACGGTTTCCTTATCTTTGGCCTGGTTTTCGCTGGGTATGGAATGTTTGTTGCTTTCTAGCTTGTCAGACTGAATGAGATCAAAATGGCAGGGACTATGCTGGTGTGTATCTATGAAGTGTATAAATTATAAACCACATGAGTAAAGAATCTAACACGCAGGAAAGGAAACAACGTAACCATCATCTAAATTGGAAAGAAATAAAACAGACAATGTCCAAGAAAATGTATATCAGGGCTCAAACCGAATGAAATCGTAGCTGGAACGCAAACTGTTCTGAATCCATGGGGTTTATCTAGGATCAGCCGTTCATATCGAACCTGCTTGAGGGGTGCTTTAATAGTAGTGTGGGCATGGCCCCCACTCTTCAAACTTAAACTGACCAAATGGAATTTGCATTGGCCAAACCGAGTTGCTCATTATGCAGGCAACTAATGCCGGGAGAACAGTGGCAAGAAAGCATGCCCTGGGAGCAAGTTTGATTATCCAGGTTTCATTTTTTCACCTACAAATATCTTTGTTACTACCCTTGATTTTGAAGAGCAAATCTATCTTTACGTGTTCGTTCTGTAGTATAAAGTCATATACTTTCTGTGTAAAAACCAGGGTATTTGGTTTCACTTGGGGGTATGAACTAATTTGGAAGTTCGTAAATAAAATGACCTCTACTTGATCAAATCCATTTGGAAGTTCGTACAAGCAATCAATCGATTGGGACATACAGTACATGCTACTACACACTTGCATAATTGAGATAATTTTTCCTGAAAAACAGCTTGGTTGCTTACTAATGCATTTGCTCTAGGTGCAGCTATAAGGCTTTTGAAGCTGCTCACACAACTTTTCCTGAGGACCAAGCCCAGCGTCATGGAAACCGGCTTGGAGGACCAGCGTCATGGAAATCTCTATGTCTTGCATGCACAGTGAGCAGCTGGTGAAGCGAAAAAAGTTTGTTAGTCCTGGGGAGGCACCAACGACCTCAAAACTAGGCCAGGTTGTTTCCTGATGGCTAGGTATGCTTGTTTTGTGAAACAACCTTCGCTTGGCCCGCCGCAATCACCGGCTGACTTTCAAAGCTAAGGGGCACAGAGAGGAACTCCCAGGTGGATTACTATGTTATTTTGGACATGCCAATAATGTTTTTTTTCTTTTGGGCACAATGTTATTGCCTATTCTGTTCATTATATATGCTGGTAAAATTAATTTGTGTACTATGTTCATAACAGATTCTCAGCGGGGAGTAAACAGATTAGTTGCTGAAGCTTCTCTGTTGGTGGGTTCTTACGCCAAGTTCATCCAATTTATTTCAGTATTTGATCTCTTTTTAATAAATTCACTGTTTTGACTCCAAAGGTTTTATACTAAAACTCTAAATTGCTAGAAAGGGATAGGCATTATCCCTGCGTTGTTTCTTCAGAGAAAGACAAAGCAAATTACTCCATCAGTGTGTTCAGTTGTAATTTGATTACTTCACTACAATATTATGATCATGTGCATATACTCTACACAAATTATATTAGACATGGAAATATTACCACTTGTTGCTCCTTCCAGCCTTTTTAATTGTGAAGTTTCGGGCGAGTGAAATCCAAAAACTATTGAAATAATTTTGGTTGTTAACTCCATGGCAATACAAGTCCATGTGAAGTTCAAGTTAACATATGAGCTTGATTAATGAGTCCATCTCATACAGAAATCTTGCACATATACACTGCGATGCTAGGTTTATTGTTCAAGTCTTTAAGATATTCCTATATTGCTACATCGATGAATGCTTTTTCTCTGCTCTATTTGAAGGTCCTAGATTTAGCTGCATTTTGCTAGATGATTTAACATCCCAACAAAATGTAAAATCCACACATTAGCTTGCATTTCCTTATTGAATTATCTTTGGTACCATCTATCTACATGATAGTATGTATGGCTATGCTATTGGTTAGGTTCCTAAATAATTCTCTACCATAAAGTCTACTATTTTACTATGAGTACCTTGTTTGTCCTTCGAGGCTCTTACTTTTTGTTCTTTGTTTGGTTACAATTTCATATAATTTTAGTTGGTTTTGTTGTAACCGACGCTGCTTTTTATTTATTATTCATCACACGATGTTTTTTCTAGGTGAGCAATCGTTAGATGGCTCTATACATGCTTGGATTTATTGCCTTGGGGGAGTAACCACTATTTTTGATCTCCAATATCAAATTCGACAACTTATGAATCCTGAAGCAGTTAAAATAACTGACATTGGAAAACCTTCAATCTACGTCTTCACTTGATAAAACCGTGATCTTGCTCAATTTCCGGTGTCAGGGGTCTGTTGTGCAAAATGATCTTGTCATAACTAAGAGACAAGTTGTTTAAGAACGAGCTAATCCTATATGGTGGAAGATGGTATTTTCCCTCGCTGGAGTTGGGGCAAGTTTACAGTTGGTAAACTAACATGGTCAATTCATTCAAGTCTCATATCTGACTCATGTTTCTGTAGGTTTGGGTATACTAGGGTTCTTGGTTGAACTGGTTTTTGTTCACAACATTTTTTTAAGACTATGTCGATACCATGTAAGTTAATTGGTTCAATATTGTTTAATAGCAGTACGAGGCACGTTAATCATGAAAAATGATACTTAAAATAGTTTGTACGAGTCAGGAATTAGGGATTATGCACTTGGTGTGAAATTTCATATTTTCAAGAAAGCTATCCTATATTTCTTTAGAATTGTCATCCCGCGTATTTTAATTTACCTTGGCATTTCATTTATCATATCTATGTGAGGATTTAATTATATTTGCTATTATTACACGTGTGTTACACGTGCACGTTTACTAGTTTAAACAAACGTTACACTCACACTACAGTCCGTTTGTGATGGTCTGTTGTTTTTTGTGCTCTTGGATGATATGTTGATGTGATGTTTTTTGGAAGATGTTTTTTTACACTTAGCCAATCCAAAAGATGTGATCTTTTGCACTCACCAATTCAGAAGATGTTTTTTCACAAGCCGAGAAGATGTGAATGCCTTTGCTCTTGTAGTGAACCTTAGCTTACGGCCATTGAACTGTGGTTTCTTTGAATTTATTATATGTTGCTGGTTTGGTGCTTTGGCGAAAGCTTTGCAAGACCTTGGTCTATGCCGATGACGTCGACGCTGATTGGTGTTGATCCCTCGTTGGAGACATTGTTCAAAGCCCTTGCCTTTTGACACTCAAGTTCTGCCTGCTGCTGTTCCAACATGTTCTCATGGTTTGTCGTGGAAGGGAGGATTGTTGGTTTCGATCAGGTTCGGTGCCTCTCGCGTGCAACAGAAGACAAGGCTTCTTCGACGAGACCAAGCGAGCTTCTTTTAGTTTTGCTTATTTCCCCACATCTTTTGTGGTCTTTTGGTTGTACTTTGAGCTTGTATCTTTTGCTGCCAACCCAACGTGTAGTTGTAACACTTGTAACTCTTTGCCGGTTGTTGGCTTCGTTAATTTAAAGTCAGACTTATTTCGAGCCTTCCGTCTAGTTTATTATATGTTCTACTATGGAAAATGGCCACAAAGCAGATAGCAACTGATTAAGCAATTGGAAAAACAGGTAGTTGGAAAAGTTAATCCAGCTCAGCGCCAAATGCAGACTGGTTCGACGTATCAAAAACCAAGATGTACTACTTGCATCTTTCTGGGCTTATGCGCAAAATGAACAACTAAGGCACTTTATCATCTTCCCGAAGCGACATCCAACGAGGCAAAGGGGAGGAGATTTTCCTTATCCTCCGGATGCCGCTTCTCATGCGCCTCTCCCCACCGGCGGCGGCGGCGGCGCCGCCGTACCGGCGAAGCTCCGGCGGTTCTATCCTGCGAGCGAACTCCTTCCTCTCCGAGACCTCTGGTCAGTGCTCGTCTCATCTATCGCCCTACATTGCTCGTATTTCTCTACGTCGATTTCATAGATCTTTCACTAGCACAAGTAATTACTACGTCGATTTCATTTTGTATCAGAAAAATGGGACCTAGTGCATTCTGAAGTGGAAAGAGAATATGTTTCTTATTCTTGTACTTCTACATGTGTCATGTAATACAATGATACCTTCTTTAGGGGGTCATGTAGTGATAGCTGATAGCTGACATATAATGAAATTTATCCTGCAGAGCGACATGTAGCTAGATGTGCTTCGTCATCAACTGACCGTGTTCGTACTAGCAGCGACGACTTAGATGTAGCTCATGGACATGGTCATTTTCTTGTCAAGTCTACATATGATCTTCAGGTATGATGGTGAGTCCCTTGGTCTATTTACAGAGTGCAGCACAAAATAGTTGAAACGAACCTTTTGATTAAACATAAGGCTGAAATAGTCCATGGTTTATAGTTACCTCGAATGTGTTTTCAATGGGTTTCTATTATTTCAGTTCTCAGCTGATCTCGATTTTACTGCTTGCAGACAGTTTTGTTGTAGTCTCATCAACATACAACTTACTTTTTTCTTCGCAGAAAGCTGTATCTTCTAGTTTTCGGAAAGCATTTGTCGTCAGTAGTGCTGTCATGCTTGTTCTTCCACCCAGTTGTTTCGCAGAACAATGTGAGCCGGGGTACTCTCTTCCTAACATGCCCCTGCTGTTTGCAATAGCCATGGTTGGTGCTACTGTCGGAGGTAAAGTCATCATGCTGTGAACTATAGCATGTAGGCCATTAAGGAGGTGTTTGTGGCTAGCAAACTAGCTTTATTATTATCTCAAGAATACATAAAGTATGCTTTTCTTACATGTTTATTTTTTGTTTTCTAATACTTCATTAGCAGCTTGAGTGGTTATGAATATTTGAAGCGAGACATCTCAAACTTGAACTGCTAACACTTTCAGCAGAATAACATCAGGGAGGGTTTGCAGCCTCATGAAAGTGATCTTTTCTAATCAACCATTCATGTCTGTGTTTCTACTCTTTATGTCTTAGATGGCAATGAGATTTTACTTAAATCACAAAACATGTCTATTGCCATTATGAGTTTAAGTAGACTCAACGCTACCTGAATTGAGGTGTAATGTCCTATGCACAGAGGTTTTGTTAATTGCATTTACATTTGTGCGAAGATGTAGTACTGTTGAGGACCTTTCCCATAGGAAGTTTGGTTTATGCACGTGCGACGATCTAATATTCAGTCTTACATCTGATCTTAGCGTCCTTTGTTTCTTAATCAATCGGCAGAGTGCCTGCCTTTCCTGTAAAACAATCCAAATATCCTATCATGTTTTCACACATTCAATAAGTTTTTATTTACTATATAGGAAAATAATTTGCATGTAGCCTTTCCTGATTATTCAAACAGTTATCTTTCACGTGTGTGACAGTTTCTTTTCTGATCGCAATTTTCCCATTGCAGCTCTGCATATAGAATCAGATAGTTGGTAGTTCATACTACTTATTTTCCCTTGGCTATTCTTTAATTTCATAATTTGTATAACTTCCCTGTTAACTATCCAAGATTTTTTACTTTATATTGAACGATTCAGTAATCTTGTAGGGCTCCTTGCAAGACAAAGGAAAGGAGAGCTTAAAAAGCTGAATGATCAGCTACGTCAGATAAATGCTTCACTGAGAAGACAAGCCAAAATCGAATCTTATGCTCCTGCTTTGAGCTATGCACCAGCTGCTAGTATGGTACCAGAATCAGAAGTTATTGTTGATCCTCACAAACAGCGCCTAATTACATATCTGAGGACTGGGAAGAACTACCTGAGAAACCAAGCTCCCGACAAGGCATTTCCTGAGTTTAAGGCAGCTCTTGATCTTGCACAATCTTTGGGTGATCATGTTGAAGAGAAGAAAGCAGCACGAGGATTAGGTATGTTCTTCGTTGTTTCATGTGAATTTCATTTATTGTTTACTTGCACACACACTTGAAACTGAATGAACTGTGATGCGTCCTCCGTTGTCTAGAGAGCCCAGCAGAATTGCTTTCCCCTTAAATTTTGTGAAAAGCCTAAACATGGCAATGGTGATAACTGCAAAAACAAAATTTCCATCATTTTTTGTTGGAACCTGGATCATATAAACACGACCGCAAGGTGTCATCACTCAGTTATTGCTAGGGCAGTGCTGACCGGAAACATTATCATGTCCATCTTATTTTATTTTATGTCTGCCATGCCCAAGTAACGGGGTTGCTTTGCATTCATCAGGAGCATCATTACAAAGACAAGGAAATTACAAGGAAGCAATAAAATACCACTCCATGGTACTCAGCATCTCCAAGATGACTGGAGAGGATTCGGGTGTCACTGAGGCGTACGGGGCAATAGCCGATTGCTACACTGAACTTGGTGAGCTCGAGAAGGCAGGCAAGTTCTACGACGAATATATTGCAAGATTGGAGAATGACTAAACCAAGAGTGAGTGTGTTACAAGCGAGAGCGCAAACACGGCTAATCTTTTTGTTCTTCAGTAGTCATGTGATGTATTGTAGATGTGCAGTTCCCAGCCTTAAATTCAGGTTACATTGTAACTTTCAAGTTCTTTCTGCTGAATAATGTGAGATTTTCTTTGGGCCAGGTCAGTACCACGCAGTGTAGCTATGTTTTTAGTACTGGTGTATTTTAAGTACAGACCGTGTCAAAATCCAACTTTCCCATTTGATTTTTTTTTTCAAATAATCTCATCCTTCACCGAATATGGGAACTCTAGTACTACAATAGCCATATTATTTTGGGGTTTGAAATTTTGGATCGATTTAACGATCCCTGGAATAAATCTATGATTGCAACTTTGCAACCAGATAAGTCAACCTTATGAAAAATGTCAAAGCTTATTTATTTTTAAAGTAAATCATGTTATATACTCCAACTTCTATGCTATTTTTACAAATTAGGGCACTCATAGTTGAGTGATGTTAGCTTTCTAACTCAAATACTTACAATATTTGCTCGTTTTTGGAGGAGAGAGAAAATGCCAGTCTTAGCTAAGAAAGATCTGTTAATGATAATATAATTTTCCTCGTATTACCCCCGATACCATCTTTTTATCACAAGTTTTCTTAGTTAATTTTAATCATCACACGTTCTCCATTGGTTCCAAAATACAAGGTGTCATTTGGATGTGCTTATTTGAGTTTTGACCGTAAATTCCACATATACTATTTTCGCCAAATGGTTTACAATGTCACAATCATAGAAAGTGCTTTTGAATGTGAATCTTACTCGTTCTACTTTGTAGCATAATATACTCCTACATATTATTGGAATAATCACAAGCATGGGCGTCACTCCAGATGCAGCTCCGCCACTGCTCACCTCCGTTGCAAACTCGCACCGTCAATAGGGTTCCGTGCGCCGAACCACCATGGGAGAGCCGCAAGAGGACAAGCCGCCCACCGCCACCATCCCCAGGGCGTGCGTGGCTTCGCCTGCAGCGGCAATGCGGGGGCCGCAGCGGTGAGCCGGTGACAAGGTTCCACGTGTCGCCAGAGGAGGGCGGGGCGGAGGTCGGGTGTCTATATCTACGAATGACGAATGATTGAGCATGCACTTTTTTTTTTGGTTTCAAATTTGCGACACGTGACTTTAACTTCACGTTCAGCCGTTCACACTTTGAAAGTACTACTGTACTTCTGTTTCAAAATATAGAACTTTATTCTACCTTTTCTGATTTTATTATATAGACATGTTTTAGTATTTGGATTCATTCATTTTGCAATGAACACGCATAATAAAACCAGAAAAGCTTGAACGAGGGACTAGGACGAACGCTGCCGCAATTTATCAGATAAGTACAACTTATCTACATTCACGCCTTGGCATAGGGAGGGGAGGGAGTGGCGGAGACGACGAAGCTGGGTTTTGGCGCTGTGCCTCCTCTAGTCGGTGCCCCGTCACTGTCGCCGAGAATACGCGAGGCCGAAGCAGACAATGGCGAGCTCCAGACCGCTCGGCCTCCCCCAGCCTCACATATCCACCCGCTCACGAGGCAGACTCGCATTAAGCGCTGCCGCACCCACCGCCCGCTCGATCCGCCACACACGAAACACTCCCATCTGGACGCGTTTAACAATATCTAGAGAGACCAGGAGCTCATCGGCACGTCCAGCAATGGCGGCGGCAGCGGCGGAGGTGAGTAACAGGAGGGTGACCCTGAAGCGGCACGTGACCGGGTTCCCCACCGAGGACGACATGGAGCTCGTCACGGCGGCCACGCGCCTGGCGGTGCCGCCCGGGTCGAAGGCGGCCATGGTCAAGAACCTCTACGTCTCCTGCGACCCTTACATGCGCGGCCGCATGTCCAGGAACGACGAGGCCAGCTACATCCCTGACTTCGTCCCCGGGGAGGTACCGTAATTAATAAATTCCGGTTTCCTTCGTGCAGATCTATTGTTTATCACATCAATTTCGTGAGAGGTTCAGCGGAACAAATGTCTTTTTATATTATTACTAGCAAAAGTGCCCGTGCGTTGCAACGGGATATAAAAATCCGACTAAGTAACTTCTCGTATGTGCAAACGAGACTTGTGGCAAACATAAGACAATTTTATCACGTCTTTCAGATTGCAGATCTGTGGTAGATCTCCCTATGCAAACCTTACATACATAAATATAGTGAACATGGGGCGTATCCTCTCTCCTATTTGAAATGTAAAAAATAACAAAAAAAATCTGAAACAAAAATTTCTCTTTGTTAGTTGTTGTCTTTAAGTGCATATAAGATGGTGCATTTTCTTCTAATCTGGTATTGTCTTGGATCAAGGATGAAAATACCATGCCCTTGTTCTTTTCTACCTGCAAGTCGCACTATGTTTCTAGGCTGCTACGTACATGGACACAATACCGAGACCACACAACAAACGCAGTTGTCCATCTCTGCCTTTACTGAATTGCAGATTGCACCAATTAATTTCTTGTCGAGTTCAACTGACTGCAATAGTTAGCACTCATGTTAAATGACGCTAGTGTGTTAGACTGTTAGGCAAAAAAAATGACGTATCTTCCACCTCTGGAAAGCGCCTACACCTAATGGCTTAAGCCGCTGTTCCCATTTCCTCGCTGACCCATCATGCGAAAGGTACGCCGTTAGAGTGAGTGTGCCCGCGCCCAACAATGGCGCCGGCACAAGCTGACCAGCACGTGACCGTCCTAGAGCGATGCGAGGTCCGGCCGTCTCCGGTGCCTGCGGCAGGACAACCGCGGGCGCTCCCGCTCACATTCTTCGACCTCCTCTTCTGGGACTTCCCGCCCGTGCAGCGCCTCTTCTTCTACAAACACCACAGCACACACGGCCCCCTCGACGTCCCGGGCTTTCTCAGTCGCGAGCTGCCCCTCTTCAAGGCGTCACTCGCCGACGCGCTGCACAGCTTCCACCCGCTGGCCGGCAAGCTCGCGCACGAGCTGCCGGCCGAGGTCGCGGCGCCGCCGGAGGTCGTGTGCTCGGACAACGACTCTATTCGTCTCACGGTTGTCGTCGGCGGAGACAACTTCTGCGACCTCGCCGGCAACCACCCGCGCAACACCGCGAGGCTCCGGCCCCTCGTGCCAACGCTGCCCAAGCACGGTGTCTTCGCCGTGCAGTTCACCGTGTTCCCTGGCGCCGGCATCTGCGTCGGCACGACGCTGCACCACGTCGTGCCCAACGGCTCCAGCTACGTGCACTTCTTCAAGATGTGGGCGGCCATCCATCGGGACTGGGCTGTTGGTTTAGCCCCTGTCCACAAGTAACTTCCGACGGGCCGCCGACGATCCGCCGGGAGGACACGCACGTACAAGCTAGCTAAACGATCAAGCACCTGATCGATTCTGCTGCTAGCCTGCTAGCTACGTAACCAAGTCGCCGGAAACACAAGTAGAAATACGATTTTGGTTTGCCTCAGCCCGTGAGCTTCATAGGTCTTTTTGGCTTTTTATTTATAGGAGCAGACAAACACCTGCACCTTGACTCGTACAAGGAAATAAACATACCAACTCGAACTATGAAACCTGACCACCTACGATGGAAACAACCAACCCGCTCTCAACTTGGATACGGACAGTTTGGTTTATTCCAACATGGGCAATTTCAACGTTGCGGTAAATGACATGGAAAAGAAAAAAACGAACAGGTATGACTTATGGGTGGCAGTGGTGGGTAATATTTCTGAAAACACAGGGGTAAAATCGGCAAAAAAAATGACGTACACAAGAAACCTTAATACTTTTATTATTAGGTATAGATATAGATAGATCCTAATACGCCTCCACCTCTCCCCATAAGCTAGCACCTCGGTCTACTGCTTGCGTTTTTCTCGGATACCCATCTCGGCACCGTGGATACCGTTGCCTTGACCTCACATCTCGCCGCATAATTATCTCTCGTCATGTGGTGTTTGACGAAACCATCTTTCCATACAAGCCACCATCTACTACGACTACACCTCCGGCGACTTGCCCAGATATTTTCGATCCCACACCTATTCTACCTGTTGCACGCACTCGTTCTACTACTGTCCTACCTACTACAACTCACGTACCAGCTCAGCCCAACATGCATGATTTTCCCGCCAGCAGCGCACCATGCATGCCTCACCAACATCAGCTCACGTACATGATCCAGCTACACCTATGCATCCGCTCGATGTCGAGACAGAGGCACCCTCGCCTCCCATGTCTACGCAGCCGTCCCCACCTGCGGCTACTGCTCCAACATCTCCAGTGCATCGCACACGCCAACGCACTGGCCGCCTTCCACCGCCCATCGATCGTCTCAACCTCTCAGCCACCGTTTCATCTCCTTTGCCTTCTAACTATTTGATTGCACTAGGAGATCCCTCCTGGCGTGCTGCCATGCAAGAAGAGTATGACGCGCTCATGCAGAACAAGACGTGGGTACTTGTTCCACCACCCTCCGGCGCCAATATAGTCACGGGCAAGTGGATTTTTCGACATAAATATCATTCCGATGGCACCCTTGCCTGTTAGAGTACCGTAAGGATACGCAGCCGACCGCTGCCACTGCCCTTCTTGGAGATCACGTTGGATGCCTGTTAGAGTACCGTAAGGATACGCAGCCGACCGCTGCCACTGCCCTTCTTGGAGATCATGTTGAATTCAACATGATCTCCAAGAAGGGCAGTGGCAGCGGTCGGCTGCGTATCCTTACGGTACTCTAACAGTAGCAACAGCTACAGGCCAACAGCATGTGGTACACATGAACATGACCTGCAATAATCACTACTATGTTACTGTGTATGTTAGTGAGCTTAGCGAGCTTCTGTTTTACCTAATGAGGGAGTGGGAGCCGAGCGTTATCTGTTCACCCGTACTTGTGATGGATCAGCATCCTTTCTCAACTTTCTCCCCTCTGGTAATCCTTCCTACCAGGTTTTGACTACTTTTGGCGTGAGCAAGGTGGTAGAATCAGGCCACCCGAATTACAAGCCAAGTGATCTGGTGTGGGGAATGGTAGGATGTGAAGAATACACTTTGATACGAACCCAGAGTCGCTGTTCAAGATCAGCCATCCTGAACTTCCACTGTCCTACTACACAGGAGTTCTTGGTGAGTTCACTTTTTCTTATTCATTATTCTAAAATCGAAGGTTAGACGGTGGTCTCTTGTCTAATCAAGCAAATGCAGTTAACCTTCATCTAGTGACCATTAAAACCCTTTATCCAAGTTCTTACTTCAGACTCCAAAGAACTGTAGCATTGTTTGTTGATCACGGTAAAAATGCATTAAAACTATCCATGCGCGCAAGTGTCTAGTATATACCATGTCATGCTCAAAGGTTCTTAGTGCCGCAGCAGTGACAGCAAGTGTATATTAGCCAAAGATGACATTAACCTGATCACGGTGTACTATTTTCATCATATGTAAAACCTGATACAGTGGTCAATCTGTTTAATTACTAATTATGCTACCAATTCGATCATTCAGGCATGCCTGGCCTTACTGCATATGTTGGATTTTTTGACGTGGCCAAGCCGAAAAAAGGGGAGTATGTCTTTGTATCGGCGGCATCAGGCGCCGTAGGACAGCTTGTTGGGCAGCTCGCTAAGATCACAGGCTGCTATGTAGTTGGCAGTGCCGGTTCCGATGAGAAGGTTTGTTTTCTCTCTGAACATCAGTGATACATAACTTTTCATCATGGGATAAATTTGCCTTCTCCTCAGGTCAACCTCCTAAAAACAAAGTTTGGATTTGATGATGCCTTCAACTACAAGAAGGAACTGGACCTCAACGCTGCACTTAAAAGGTTAATTTGCTACCATCATTCTTGTGTTCCGACTTCCAGTGATAACGGCCAATTGATAAGCTTGCTCTTAGGTGCTTCCCAGAGGGCATCGACATCTACTTCGAGAACGTTGGTGGTGCGATGCTTGACGCGGTGCTAATCAACATGAGGTTGCGCGGACGGGTGTCGATGTGCGGGTTGATTTCTCAGTACAACCTAGAGGAGGCCGATGGTGTGCGCAACCTCTCATGCGTCGTGGCCAAGCGGATCCGCATGGAGGGGTTCATCGTGATGGACCACTTTGGCACCTACAAGAAGTTCGAGGAGGAGATGGCCGGTTACCTCAAGGAAGGGAAGATCACCTACGTGGAGGACGTCGCCGAGGGCATCGAGAGCATGCCAGCGGCGCTCATGCATCGGGCTCTTCTACGGGCGCAACGTCGGAAAGCAGCTGGTGGCTGTGGGACGGGAGTGATATCACGCGCGTGTCAGCGATGTTCTACTTTCGGAGAGCAGAATTCACTTAAGTTCCTAGTATGGTTCAGCGGGATTCAGAGTCCCTTGTGCAAAGTGGGAGAAAGTTGGTGAACCAGGAAGTTTGAAGGCTAGTATGCAATAAGAGAAACCTTTTTAGTCGGCTTCGATATTAATATCAACCCTTCGCTAACAAATCTAAGTGCTCACAAAAACTAAATAACACTCAAGAAATAGAGTTCATGCTTGGAAACCGTGATCGGCGCATAAGCAACGTCCACCTCTCCTCCGCCAGGAAAATGATGCGGATAGTCTTTATATGATCATGCTGAGGGGACACTCAGCCGGTGAAAAAGTGGCATAAACCTTCCCCAGGATGGCTCGTTTAAGGAGGATGATGGATCAGCCGTCAACGGGCGCTATGGCTATAAGGCTGAACAATATGTGCCGAGGGTTCAAAGCTCACGCTTCAGTGAAGCTGATCATCGAGACTGATAACGCCCAGCTGATCGCAACGGTTAACAACGGGTCATCATACGCATTTCGCTGTAGCAGATTTAGTTATATAGCTAATCAGGGTGTTAGAACCAGACCAATTATACATCTATTTGTTGAGAATTAGACTGTTTATAAAAGTATTTGTTGACAAAACCAGGAAAGATGCTATACTACTACATTCATATCAAGAAATCTCTTTGTAGCCTTTTATCAGCATTCACACGACAAACTCTGCAACTCAGTTGCTGCAGAAGTCTGTCAGGATGACATCAAAAGGTACTACATGCCAAACAGAAACGGTTCATAAAATTGTAGAACGTGGTACTAACAATGACGAGCATCAACACCGCATGTTCAATTTTCCAAGGGCTGCGTTGCCAAGCAGCGGTTTCTGACCATACAAGTTATATTACAAGGTATAGATCTTTTCCATCTTCTGTACAATCAGCGCTAATGCAAAAGAGTACGTCCTATTTTCACATAGCAGGCGTTGTGGCATTGGCATGAGTCATCATCTTCTGTGACAACATAGCTAGTGTCACTCGGAATAGGTCTGATCAAAAGCTGCATGACTAGCGTAACTTGAAACTTCGGTGATCAATGATAAGGCGGGCCTCTGCCAGAAGAGCCTGGCCCTCGGTACAGGTTCTGTGGAGGATTACCAGACGTGTCTCCTCCATATCCAGGGATATCGGGTCCACCTCTCGTTGCATAGTTTGTATCCGCGAGGGTGGAGCATATCTGTCCATTACTGAGCTCACCGGTGCGCCTGGACCCAAGAACGCGGGTGCATACTTGTCCATAACCGAGGCTCCTGATCCATTTGCACCAAACAACCCTGAACCATATCTGTCCGTGACTGAGCTTCGTGATGCAGCTGTACCCGAGAACCCGTAAGACTGAGAAGTTAAAGAGGGCTGGTCATATCTAGCACCTGAAGAACCAAGGGAGTATCGACTGGTCTGAAGGTAATCGTCCTGCCTCCAGTAGAGGTTGCTACCATCTCCCTGAGCTTGCGGACTGTACACATCGCCAGCTGGGGCAGCAGCATACCGCTGGGTCAGGCCTTCAATACTGGAGCTGTACTTCCTTGATACATCATCAGCACCGTTATAAAGCATAGGATTATTCCTTTCCTCAACTGCATCATTGTGCCCATCACTGCGTGCCATATAACTTCCCTGATATGTGTTACTCTTGAATGTAGGGACGTCAGGTTCCTTCACATGATAGCTAGTAGTTTTTTCAGCTGGTACAAAAGGGGAATTGCTTCTGGTTCTGTATTGAGCATTGCTGGTCTGAGGGGATGACATACTCATGTCTGATCCCCTGCTCTTGGATTCCTGAACACGAGCATTTATTCCATCGTCGCATAAAACATCTCTTTGATCTTGATGAAAACTCCTTTTACTTGGAGGACAACTCTTGTCTCCTCAAAGGCAACTTCCACTTGCTTTTCTGGAGGCAGGCTATCTACTTCGTCAGGGGTCCTTTTCTTGCTCCTGTCATCAGAGCTCTTGCTCCCATCCCTGCTATTCTGTTTTCCTGGTCGACACATTTGCTGAGAGGTAGCTTCAGCTTGTTTCTTCACAGGGCGGTTATCCGACACATTAGCCTCTTTATCTAATCCACAACTAGCCTGTTCCTTCACAGGGAAGTTAACCTCTTTGGCTTTCTCTTCTCCACATCTGGCTGGGTTCTTCACATGGCAATCAGCGTTGGCTCTCTCTTCTCCAGATCTAGCTAGGTTCTTCACAATGGGTTCATCTGATCGAGTAACCTCTCTTGCATAACCTGCTGTCCTCTCTCTACTCTCTTTCTCTTTGCCTGTTGGACTAACCTCTCTGACATCGCGTGCAGTCTTCTGTCTAGTCTCTTTAGCTTTTCCTGAACTCCCATTCTGTTTGCTCTTCTCGATTTAGCTTGTCTCCGCACAGGTATATTACCTGATAGATTGACCTCTCTGGGATTGCATGAGGTCTTTCCTATGTTCTGTTTTTTTCTCCCTGATCTAGAATTACGCTTATCATAAGATTTGGTTTCGTTCTGCACAGAGACATCACCG
This sequence comes from Poa pratensis, assembly GCA_947311845.1. Lineage (NCBI taxonomy): Eukaryota > Viridiplantae > Streptophyta > Magnoliopsida > Poales > Poaceae > Poa > Poa pratensis. The sequence continues at coordinate 125,976,175 of CAMZMU010000085.1, read as the reverse complement.
GATAGGTTAGCCTCTTCAGTACGGCAAGCAACCTTCCCCGTATTTGTGTGATTATGCTCCTCGGCAACTTTCTTATGCCTCTTTGTCCAATCAGGACGGCTCCACAAATAGAGGGGTGGTGCAGATTTATTCCACCCTTCAATTGATTGGTCATTCACATCAACAGAACCAGGGTAATAAAATGACTGCAAATTAACAGAAAGACTTTAAGCAAAACAGCTAGAGAATAAACTGTGTTCAAAGGTCACTAAGATTTATCAAAATTCTAAAGTTATTTACCTTCCCAGAAAGACAGTAACCATCCTCCCAAACCAAATCATAAGGTGTCTTCTTCTGGTCTAACCTGGTAATGCCACAAAACGAAAGAAACAATGAACAGATTTCCCAAAAGTGTGAAAAAGATATACCAATATAGTAGTCTTAAAATGAACACAGCGGCCCATTACCTTTTTGTTTCCTTTGGAACAATTAGTACAATGAGCTTAGGCTTAAAAGACAATGCCTTGTCAATAAATTTGTTTGCCAGAGATGCTTTGACTCCAAAAGGAGGATTAAGCCCCATTATCTAATCAAGAATTAATCAGATATTAACCAGGTGTAAGAATTATTTATATAAAGTATAAACCAGCTTGTATCTACACTGAATTAAACGTACTAGCTGAGAACCGTGAGGCAGTTCGTTTGGCTGCACGGTCATCCAATCCCTCTTTTCATAGCCAAATCTATTCTGAAAAGGGCATAAATGTTGGGAGTTAGCATGAACGCATGAAAGCGATTGGAACTCCAGTAGCAGCACTTTCTGTCCATCACATAAAAAGATCACAATGGTTAAGTTCTAATGCATTTGTTTCCAAGAGTTCCATGTGATGCGAAGATCTACAAGTAGTAAAGTCGAGTCTAGCCATCAAGGTGCCTACTTGTGGATTAGTCATAGCTAGTTACAGTTAGTTATTACTTATTACTAATCTTCTAATAGTCGTTGACTACCATCTCTAGAAAAACTAACTATACACTAATATCGCACCAACGATAAATTCAGACAGCAGGTTCCATGCACGGATCATGCTCAGTTATCAATTAAAAAAAAACATAGTAAGCTCCAATTTTACCTGTGGTTGAATAAGATCATAATTCTTGAAACGGCAATTCTTCTCAACATGATCAAGCTTTTCTTTCATCAATCGACAGAAATCATTTGCACCACAGCAGAAATCCACTATCTGCAAGTCCAATGGAATTTAGGATGCCAAGAACTGATGTGAAATATAACGGTTAGGACCAACGACATTAGTCTTTTATGAGAACACTTATACAGCTATATTTTCTTCTGTGACGGAAGAATAGTTATGCTAACATGAAAGAGTACAGATGTGACCAAAATTAAACCAAAGATGTTATGAAAGCCAAGCAACCTAAAAAAAAACTAAAATAGGCTGCCACATAAAAAAAAGTAGTTTGTACTTCGTACAAATGCCCGGCGATTAACAAACAGCACATCTCTTACATGACACATGCGCTCTTTTTAACATCAGAAATCAAGAACATGATGCAACTGTAGGCTGTAACTTCATACAAAACATCCATTGTACTAGATAAGTTCTTATACATATCATCTGTGGTGACTGGTTTATCACAGCAAATAATTAGTGTAGCTGCAGCCTGTAAAATAAATGGCACGCACAACCCCAGTACATGACATGCTGCCACGTACATTTAGCCTTTTTAAATCACTACAACAAAACATGCTTCTTGTACGAGAGAAAACATACCGTGTCACCAGGTTCCACATACCAATGAAGCCTATCAACAATCTGTACCAAGAAACAAGCGAGCTCATCATGTAAATAGTATGGAATTATAAGCAGATTATTCAATAAAGAGACATAACAAACAAATATAGATAGTCAAAAGCACACGGCAAGAAATGAATGGGAGCAACCAGTCAGGTTCTAATTTTTCCTCTCAAACATATCGTGATCCTTAACAAGATAATAGCTCTTGCCACAGTTTTTATAGCAAAACATTTAAATCATGCGTAAGACATGAACTGTATTTATTCCACTATAAAAGGGAGATTAAAAGGTGACAACTAGACCATGGAGCTGACTTTTTTATCTGCTGGTTTCTTGAACTCCTGTTTACAGGGAAAAATTCAGGCAGAACGAACTTAGTAAAATGGACTCTGGTCAGACTTTCAGCTGAGATGATGTTTTTGTCAGACAAAAGTCAAAAACCCAGCAAAGATAAAAATCCTACAAAGCCAAGATGGAAAAACAACCACAGCATCTGTTTCCAGCAGCCACCACAAAATGAAAATTATATTGGAGTTAGGTCCTTGACATAATTTTCAAGCAACAAGAACATACTCACCTTCCCAAAACAACAGATACAATTCATAGTCCATAACCATATATAACCAAGGCTACGGCTTATTAAGTTGTCATGATTTGTGGATAAGAATATACCTCAACAAGCTTTTCCACTTTTGTGAAATGCCGACCAAAAGAACTGTAGCGTGAGCCATGAATGAAAGGCGAAAGATACACTCTGAGCCTAGTCTGGTAGGAAAAACAATCTGAAGTTAGCAATAATAACACTGTAAGTGGACATTCTGACAAAGTAAGCATCACAGTCGATGTTAAAAGTGCTCACTTCTGCAAAGAATAATTTTAACTACCGTGAAAATGGAAGTATTCTTACTATAACCAATACTCGGACAACTTAACCAATACTCAGTCTGACCAACTAAGCATCACAGCCAATGTTAAAAGTGCTCACTTCTGCAAAGAACAATTTAAAATAACGTGGCATTGCAGCTTTCATAGATCATGAGAAAATTGAAGAATTTTTACTATAACAAATACTTGATCAACTTAACCACAAGCTTACTTGCACTGACGTGGAAGCACAACATTCCCTCCATATACCAAGTACTGACATACTCAACTAAAATGGATTTCTTGATAATGACAGTATTATGAAAAATTCAAATACAGCTTTCAGTAAAAAAAGATTTCATTATAACAAGGAATGATGACTGATAAGAAAACATGCTGTGCTACACCTAGAGTAAATCTCTTCAAGCACAGAAAAGAACGTGGCAAACTAAATACTATGACACAGTTTCTACCAGCTTAGAATATACGTACATGCCACCTTGCGAGCTGTGTCAAAACTTGAGGTTCACAAACTGCTTTTGCACCATCAACATTACCACCACTATCCAGCTTAATAGAGCTGCTCCTACAGCCTAAATAGCTCATCATTCAGAACGTGTTAAGCAAAATAATAATAAGTCTGAACTCAAAGTTGCATTAATTCATGTGGAAATACTGAAGGGTAAAAGCACCTGAACAGATCGGTCAAGTCTTCCTGTCGCAACAATCTTATCTGTTTGCTTGCCAGAGTAGACATGAGTTGAAGGCAGAAAGCACTTCCTTGTTATATCTTTCAATGTCAAGAAGGAGACTTCTTTTTCCACCAGAGCAATGACCCTGCATGTAAGGTTGAAAATATCTCATGCACTACAATGAGGCCTCTAGAATCTTAACTCTAAATAATGTTTGATCGTCTTAACTTTGCACATCCATGGCAATAACATTGATCCCTAAAAAGGCTAAACATAAAACACAATTGAAGAAAACTGTAGATAAACGGGTCAACTTTCTAGGCCCTGGTCAGGTCGAGGAGAATTACATTAAGTGAAGGTATGGTGATGACTGATGATTTTTTTAGATCGTTTGGTTGAGCCAAAGAATACCTTACCAAATTGGTTAGCCAAAATGCCTATGACTTGTCCAATGATGGGGAAAAACTGGACTAGATGGCCCTAGGGCACACCAGAAAATTGGCAACAATCAAGTGACTAACCTCTTTCCTATTTCACAATTACATAAACAAAACATACCCTTAAAGTACATTGTACAATAGACACATACTCCCTCCGTCCGCGAATAAGTGTACTTCTACCTCTTTTGGCAAGTCAATATTTTTAAAGTTTGACTAACTTTTTAGGGAAACGTGTCAACATTTATGACACTAAATTGGTATCACTAGATTCGTCTTGAAATGAAGTTTCAAGATATCCCAATTTGATGTCATATATGTTTATACTCTTTTATATAAAGTTGGTCAATTTTTTGAAAAATTGACTAATACAAAAGCTAGATGTACACTTATTTGAGGACGGAGGGAGTACAAATGTGTACTGATTGCAATCCTAATGTGATTATATCAAGTGACTAACCTCTTTTCTATTTCACTGTTCACTCTAGGAAATGAACTCTGGGGCATGTTCCCTGTAGTAGATGAGGGTGAAGTTGCCAAGTACTTTTCTTGCTCCCTTGCAGGCCTTATGCTTCTTGTAGATGCATCCCTGGCCAAATTTGGTTCAGTACTCCCTGGTTCAGGCCGTGTTCTCTGTTTCAATAACTTTGCTTTTTTCTTCTCAGGTTTCTCATCAAGTTGAGAGGATGAACTCTTCATAGCACTTCTTCTGGCATGTTCATCTTCTTGAACAGAGACCTTGATTGGCAACTTTGCAAGTTTATTTGAAGGTTGATCAAGAAACGTCTCATCAAAAGTCCTCTTTTTCATCTTAGTCGACACATTGGTTTTCTTCTTTAAATAATCTGCTGCTCTTACAATTTTTGCAATACCCGGAAACTTTATATGGTTTCTGAGAGGTGTTTCAATGTCACTATCTATCTCATGGTCCCTGAACAGTTTACAACAAGTCAGCAACTGAACAATGTAGAGAAAGCATTTAATGAATAAGTGAAGAAGCTAGTACATACAAGCAGTAGATCAAAATTCTTTTTGAAAGGTTCCAGGCCCGTGTAACAATGTCCTCATCGTCATCGCTATCTTCAAAGGGAATTTCTCTGAAGTAATCTCAAGTATGAGAAGGATATATAAGACCATATACATGTATCAAGAAATTCAAAAGATAAAGCACTCCTGGCAGCACCTTGGCAGACATTTTCTGTGATATGACTTTGGACAGCGTCTACAAACAGCAAATTGCAACTGTTCTTGTGATCTGTCCTCCAGACCTTTACATTGAAAGCACCAATGAATGGGGCACGTAAATGAAGATCCACCTGTTATGCTATTCTGTTTTTCCAAGGCTTCAATCTTGTTGTTAGGATGGAGTCGTCGTGCAACACATTTGGGGTGGTAAAAGTACCCACAGGTAGCATTATTACAAAGAAACACCTAAAGAATGATGCCAGAATTAGCAAAACTACAGAACCAAAACAAAGCACTGAAGAAAATATGGTTTACATTACATTTAATTAGATGACCTTTCTAACAGATGGAATGATGCAATTACTCGATATGTAATGCTTCCACACATCCATACTTGAAATTTAATTACATTGTCATTAGCTATTGCAATAGACAGATGCTACAAGTATGTGTCAAATGGACCTAGTATCTAATTGGCAGAACAATTCAACTATATCAGAACATTCACAATATCAACTTCTCGAAATCTCTACTAGATGGTCTTTCGCAGTACTACTTCTAGTTCTTTAGTCCTATGTGAATGTGTAATAGTCCTCTAACTGTGTAATAGTTCTACAGTTCTATAGTATAGTGATTGAAAGCCCAAATCTACAAATAGCCATTGCAGCTTAATAGTCCTCTAACTGTAAGTCTGTAACATATAATAAGTATTACCGATCAACAATGAAAATCACTTTCGTTAAATGAACAATGAAACAAGTGAAAAAAGATCAAACAATGGCAATGTACCTTAGCAGTTGGTCCATCCGAAGGCTCCAATACTCCACAAATAAAGCATTGATGTTGCTTATACTCACAGTTCTTGCACAAAAATGTTTTCATCGCCTACAACACATAACAAAGAGAATATGCATATTCAATACAGAAAATAACAAGCTTATTTCACGCCATCTTTGCCAGTCGGAATTTAAAAGCTACCTCAACTTCTGCCTCGGTAAACCCAAGGGTATCACAATATGAATCTTCGCCTGTTCCTATTTTGGCATGGAAGGACCTCATGCATGGGCCATCACACCTGCAATAAAACAATAGTGCAACCAGGACACATAAAATAATTAGATTGTTGGCATTGGTACTAAATGATGAGCACAAGGAATGTGGCGTTACAGTGATGAAATAAGAAGAATCGATAACTGCAGGGAACTTATGAAAGCAGATCAATTATGCAGAGTGGTGTTGAGCAAAGGGGTTAAGGAATCTTAGTAAGGAAAAACAGCATAGTACACACACTATGCTCGGACCTGAATTCTATACAAACAACATGTGCACACAATACACGGGCAAGGCCGGAAGGTGTCACCAAGCAGCTAGACAAGCTAGGCAGACACCATTTAGCAAGTAAGGGAACTTAGCTCTTCCTATAAGAAATTCCAGCTTATATGAGACGATTGCTTCTTAGAAACAACCTAACAAATTAATGATCTACACTCAAGCAGCTCCACAACAAAAAAAGGAGGTTCTACGCTTGTTGCCTAATAGTCTTAATAAAACTCCCCAATCGATCTTCTGGTATGTGACAGTCGTAATCATGCCATATTAATAGTAAAGTATCTTGTTGTAAAATCAACAAATCGTACTTCACTTATATCAGGAAAAAGAGCTGGAATGATCATCGGTAAATAGCTCTGATGATCACTAAGAGTCTAAGAGGTAAGAACTAATGCTTGGTTGCTATGGCAAAAATTCTAATCAGGAATATTAGTCCTAGTAATTCAGTAGGCCAATCGCTTGATATATCAACTGTTTCGGTAGCACTGAATTTTGTTAACGATTAGCTCATAGCCCACGCACTTCACCACCCCCCTGGTAGAAAGAACTGCTAACCCAAGAACGAGCGATTAATATGTATCACTGCCAACTATTCATGCATCTTACAACAAATAATAGCCTAATGCATGCATTAAATATATTGCGTGTATACGTTGTGCTGAAGACATGGCAAGGATTATGAATCACTCAACTAGTCAAGACTAGTCGCTCGACTAGTCTATGAATCGGTGCTTGTGTTCCAACCAAAAACCTTGGTGTTGTGACTAATCGGTACCCTAACGACTCGGCTCGACTCATTGACTTGTAATCCTCGAGACATGAGCAACTAAATGCCAATAACTTCAAGGTGACTGTAGATAGGGCAAGATTATTAGGTCACCTATACTCATCCGATGGAAAATTTGCACCTACCCAAGCAGATCTCCTCCGTTGTCACATATGGCACAAGTGAAATCAAACAAATCATCCTCCTCATCTTCCTCAGATTCAGTACTGCCATCAGCAACCATATCCTCAATGTCCTCATCAGCAGCAATGAATGACTCCTTCATTTCAAAATTATCTGAATCAACCTAGTTGAATAATAACAAGAGAAATGGTTAATTTTGTATTGATTTTCTTCCAAAAATTTCAAGAGAGTATAACCACATACCTCGCTAATTTGCTTATTAGATCTTTCTTCAATAAATGCTTGAAACATCTGCGAAAACATTCATAATAAGAGATGTAGAAACCAAAGCACTCGAGCACATCAGTCAAGAGTTCTATTTGTTTTTTTAACAGACAAGAGTTGTTACAGTCGGTAAAGTTAGATGTTACGTGCAGCCATGCACAAGTTAGGGGACAGCCAGATCTAATTATTCAAAAAAGGGTATGATCATGTTAGTTAGGAACGTTGGCATTAGATCCTTAGGGGCCAAGTTAGCCACCCTTCTATACAAAAGAGGGGGTGTGCACTCCTATATGATCAACCAAGCAATTAATTAAGAAGTTCTAGTTTGTAATATATTGCTGCCTCTTCTACCCTCATTGCCTCTGTTTTCTCTCTCAACCCTAGTCTGATGTACCCTATGATGATATGATCTAGTGAGTAGTGACCATTATCTGGCATCAGATCCAACTGCTGTTCCGCCGTCAATGGCTTGCAGCAGGATTTTCGATCTTTCTGTGCCATTGGCAGCATAGTCAAGTGTAGCATGTGCTCAGCAACGCCATGCCCAGCCGCCACATTGTCTGACGTCTCATCAATGGAGCATGTGTGCGAACACCGCTGGGCGTGGCTGTTCTATATTCTTCGATGGCGCCAGCAGGCCATCCTGCAACGGCAGTGTAGACTCCAGTAACAATTAATCAATTTTGATTGTGAAGGAGGAGCTCTAAGAGGCTGCACGTACTTCCCATGGCGGCAACAGTGCAAGATGTCGCGGTGGTGGTGTCGCTTAGGCACCAACGACAAAAAGGGCTGCGACACTCACACTCAAACTGGCATATGTGAGTTCCACGACAGAGGCTGCAACACTTTGGGAGATGACAATGATAATCGACAGGCAATTGCACAACCTTCCGCTGCAACAGCGAATGTTGTAGTTTCAATGCTGGGTTCAGCAGCACAAGAGCAATGAGGTTTGTGATGCTTTCAGAATCCCATAAGGAATTAGTGTGAATGGAAAAGAGATAGTGCCTTTGCAAGTCATTTCTGCTTATATCGCAGATAATAAAGGAAAGAATGTGCCTGTCCTAAAAAATAGAGGATCTTGCAAGTTTTCATGAACTACAATTCTCATATAAAAGATTGCATGCTCTTACATACAAGGAAGTTGGCTAGTTTCGGAGCCAGCCCTAGTAATTTTAATAAGGGATATGACCCTATTAGTTAAAAGTTGGGACTAGATCCTGATGGGCCAGTTATCCACTCCTCTACATAAGAGAGGGTGTGTACTCAGTACTCATCTATAATCAGCCAGGCAATTAATTAAAGAGGTTTCTAGCTTGCAATCTTCTGCTGTCTCTTCAACCTTCTTCTCTCTCGAGCCTAGTCTCAGCTACTCTATGATCTAGCGAGCATTACATTAGTTAGGAACTTAGGATTGAAGGTAGATGGACTACATAGCACTACGAGCAGATCACTTTATTCACATGTTTATAACCGAAACTCATATGCTGAATTTCTAGTTAAGAACAGAAGTGTTTTGTACATAAATAATGCCTATGTCGATATAACAAATACTGCAACAACAAAAGGAAACTACTGGCGGCTAAAAATGAGTTGTTAAGACCTCATATTTTATAGACTCGCTTAATCCTGACCTCAATTGCGGAGTTGCGAATAATCTCATTCTAATCAATCATAGCTGCCCACATAGAGGACCAGAGAATGTGCACCTGTGATTTTGCTAACTCTGAATCTTTCTCAGCAAACTGCTTCATTAGTGAACTGTGATTCCTGAAATCATCTCTCGACGGCCTAGCGTCGAACTTGCTGAAAACATCAAACACGTCAAGCGCTCAGCAAGTATCAGAGTTTATTCATCATGTAAGGCGAAACGAGCAGAGAGAGTGCACGAGTAGAGTACTCGAAAACTTTGCGGAGATGGTTCCACAGGCTCTTCTCGGGCTCCTCGGGCTTCCTCCTGAGGAAGTGAAGCATCTGCACCGTGATAAATATCGTCCTGTAAGCCTCTTCATAGCTGTTCCTGGGCTTGGCGAGGGTTATCCAGCTGCCTTCCTTGGACAGCACCGCGGTCTCGGGATGCCTGCCTTGGAGCCCCACCCTCCAGGCGACGACCTGCTTGTACACGGGGATGCCGGGGGCGACGGTTCCCCGCAGGAACACGCTCCACTCGCATCCGGGGGCCTCCTCCGCGTCCTCCTTGAATCGAATCGGCAGGACGGAGAAACAGACGGCGTTCTGGTCGTCGTCGACGAAGTGGTAGTCCGACACCTCCTTCAGCTGCGGCTCCGAGTCGTCGTCGTCGTCGTCGTCGGACATCATCATCATGGCTACCGGAAAGGGGGGAGAATCGATCGATCGAGGGCAATAGTCAGTGCGGAAGCAACGCCCACTGTCTCTTACTATCGGATTGCAATTCCGCCGAGGGGAGGGGAGCGAGTTCGTAGAGGCCGAACCTGCGGCCGTCGCGGCGGGGGGAACCAGGAGCACGGCCGCCCCGAATCCGTGCTCGTCTCGCCGGTCGCCGCGGGAAGCTAGGGCCTAGGGTCTTCTCCTCGTGCGTGCGTGGGTGGGTCGGCGGGTGAGGTCGGCGGCGATGCTCTTGGCGGTGGCGCCGGTGAGGGCGGGCGCTAGGGCATAGGGTTTTCTCCTCTCCCTCCTCCTGCTCCTCCGCCCTTCTGTTCGTGGTTCGTGCTGCCAGCGCGGCCGGTGAGGCCGTACTCGGTCGATACCTCTTCTCCTGGCCCTGGGCCCTTGGTGGCTGGGCTGGGCTGGGCCTCATGGGCTTCTTTGCCCTCATGTCACACCCTCTGACCCATTGTCTCTGTCTTTGATTCTCACACAAAAAACAAATTGTCTCTGTCTTTGCACTCGCTGCTATAAGTTTTTTTATGACTGATTTGCCGTAGTGGCTGCCCCTAGGATTCCTCAGTCCCAAATTATAAGATGTTTTGGTTGAAATGAAACAACATAATAAACAGAAAAGTCAGGGAGCATGATGTTTTTAAATGAAAAATCAAAATCTCTGTTTCGAATATCCAAAAATAAAATAATAGGGGATACTAAGCATAGATAATGTCGAAGTTCACCAACGTGCAAAATGCCAGTAGAAATAATTTTTCTTCTAGGTTACACAAAAAATAACAAATCTGACAAAAATTCAAATTTTCAAATGTCACCGCACCCAGATCCACAGTTTTGTCTTTTTTTAATCATTCTATCATGAACTATTTCACAATGTATTTGCACACTAGTAGAGTTTGTCATTGACTACATCTAGGAAATGTTTTCTGAATTTTTTGAAAACTACAAGTGTCACTTTTATTTTTATTTTGAAAAAAGGCTCCATGGAGACCGAGCTCCAAAACAATGCAATCCTACCAAAACGTCTTATAATTGGAAACGGAGGTACTACTAAAAATAATAAAAGAGGCGAAAAGTCCTAAATAATTGCATGTCCGAAAAGAAAGAGAAAAGGTCAAATAAGACCTGAACTAAAGGCAGAAACAGAAAACTAATGTTCAAATATTAGACAACCAGTCAAGAAGAAGCTGGACCATGACTTGCATCGCCTTGTATTGATGAATAATTTCGTTCTAAGTCCAGCCTCAGGAAAGCACGCAGGGAAACATCAAAGAGAAACATACGCACTCATCGGCGAAATATTTAGAATATACTCATGTCCAAAGAGTATTGTTGAGACTTGAGAAACGTTTTTATCTCTCCTATAGGTACATGACAAGAATGTATGGCTTGCAATGACATGCCCCAGCAGGCAGCGCCAACATATCAGCACTCGATCGTCGAACCCTTATAGTCACATGCCTACAGGGTTTCGGAATAATAGAGTATGTTTTGTACTGCAGCTATATAGCAAACTGGGGGCTGTTAGCCTGTTACATACAAAATTCCGATCAAATTCTGGATCTTATGCTACGTGTGTTGTGTGATGGGATAAATAGTGGTTGCAGATGGAATCATGCGGACATAGTTATGGTCTTGCATGCATGCATGTGATGGCTCAGCTACAGATCGATGCTATGTATGGCAGCGATCATCATCATTTGCTGACGACCTTGTGTAGGGCTATGTGATTCTGCAGGTCCGGTGTATGGTCTATGGGTTGGTTATAGTGTCCCATACATATGTGTTCCGGGATTTTGGATCATGCATGTACATATGTACTGCATGATTTTTCGGAACTACTGCGGGAGCATATGGCTGCAAGATATCGACCTTGATTGAATTAACACAATGAACCAATGGTAGCTAGCTTAAGAGTAAGGATCGTAGTATATATCATTGCTATGTATAACTTACTGCAATGTCTTTTATATCCAACATATTAGCCCACATGTTTATTAGTTAGATGTAAACATGTACTGCTTAAAGTATTCGGTCTACCAGTAGCTATAGCTTAAGAGTAAGTATGGTAATATATCTAGCAGGTAGGTAAAACTTAATGCAATATCATCTATAGGAAACCAAGTAGTAAACATGTACAATAGATAGATATATCACTTTGGTCCACCTTACACTTTTACATAGTCTAATTAGAGCACGTGCAACAACCACTTCTCTTCTCTCTCATTCAGTTTAGTAAAAGTATGTTATTTAACTTTTTACAGCCTCCTTACATCCTTATTATACTTGCTATAAGTGGTTAGTGGAAGTGGTAGTTGTATTATCTCGATACCGCCTATTGTCATAGTGTGTGTGTTGATGTGCGTGACTTTGGTTGCATCCAAATTGCACTGGATGTTTCTATAAATTTGCATTCCTACACGGTGCAATGTCTGCAATTGTATGTTCTATGTTCCCTAGTTCATTTCGAACAAAGATTTTGGGTACCAAGCTCCAATTATCTCTTAGAAAATCATATTTACAAGGTTTTAAAAATCTAAAAATCCTACATGTTGTAAATGATGTATCCCACAAGAGCTCATTTTTTATTAGCTACATAGAAATAAAAGATGTGTGATCTAAGTATACTACACTTCAAAATCTTCAAAATACATAAGATTTTGTCATTTTTATGTAGTCCATAATATAAAGAATTCAGCATTCTGATTGTGCATCCAGATTTGTTTTTCAAAAAATATAGTTTTAAATTTCCTAAAAATAAAATGATCAGGAATTCAAGAGCCAAAGTGATTTTTATTTGAAAAAAGAGTAGCAAAAATAGGATTTCACCTTCATGCACACTAGTACTCAGTTAATGGAAAATCTCTTAGGATATAGAGTCCAAAAACTGAACACAAAAAAATTCTTACGGTCTGAGGTGCGCTTGATCGATCGATCTCCTGCTCATGCCGGTCCCCTGCTTCATGGAATATCATGGGTACGTAGGCACGTCGGCCGGGACGCGGTACGATATAGACGCAGCATAATGCGATGATCCGTGCCCTAGCATTGCCGGGACACACGTCACCTCCAGGTGGGCCCTAGCTGCGATGATGCGTGCCCGCATGGGTTTATATGCAAGCTGCAACAGTGCTGCCAGAGACGTCCCATGGAAGAACCAAAATGCAGCGGAATAATGATCCATGGGACTCCTCCACCTCTATCATTGCCTCTTTGTTTTTTTTTGAAACTAGGATCATTGCCTCTTTGTTGAGATCGTGAAGAATTAAACCCATCCATAATGATCCAGCACCCTGTAGTAATCACCTTCCCATTGTGATGTTTCTCAAGCAATCAAATGATTCTATGTAGAAGTCATTTCGTCTAATGATGGTGATACCCGCGACGCACCGGGGACCACATGTCAGTGTCCATTCACACCATTTTTCTGTAGAAATGCAAGCAATTGTGTGATGCTGTGTTCAGGTCATGTACACTGATTGTGTGGAAAAGGTTCTATCATTTCAGTTAGTAGAATTTTTCTGGATGCAGGAGGCGGCATCATGAACAGGTTTGTGACCTGAGGGTGGTTTGGAAAAGTCATGCGTAGCCAATGATCTCTCTAGCCAGTTTGTAGACAAAGGGATGGTAGGCCATACCGCTTGTACTGCGTACGTCCATAGATAGATCTAAAGATGAAATTTGGAAGGTTTAATTGTATTCTTCCGGGAGTAGACAGCTAGAGTTAGTACGCACTCCATCTCTTTCTAAATACAAACCTTTTTAGTTCTTTTCTTGATTCATACATATCTAGCTAGGCTTATTTTAGTGTACCGATTCACTCATATAAGTCCATATTTAGTCCACATTAAAGTGGCCAAACATAATATAAGTTGGAGCAGAGGGAGTATATGATCATACGTGCATATTTTGTTTACAAAACAATACATAATAACGTACAGTTAGCTGGTAAGTTTATTGTTCAACCCATGAACATCAATTCTGGTTAGAATATATGCGACGTCCCTCTAAGATTGTTCATCTTCTCATGTTTCTACTTTTTTGGAATATTGTAATTTTGGAAGACCTTTTCCTTCATATCCTTAATAATTTCTAGGGTCTCATTTTTTGCTATTATTATGTGTTTACTTAGTTTTATGTTTTATCAAAATCTTCCCAGGCTAAGAGGGTTGTGACATTTGGGAACCACCACCATGGCATTAGTGACACCACTTTTTCTCAGGAGAAAATGCTGCAGAAGTATTAAATAGAACATCAAACTTGTCTGGTTTAAAGTTTGAGAGGATTTTTCTAAGCTATATGGTTTACCTACACCCTCACTTATTTTTGAAATTTTCAGCGTACTATAAATTCTTTGGAAGCCCACGCATTATACGTAAGACGAGTCGTTTGGGAAATAAGATATTTTCAGCATATTATAAATTCTTTGGAAGCCCACACATTATACGTAGGACGAGTATTAGCTACCACTACTTGTTATTTTTGCATAGGCCATGTGAATAACTTCTTGCGACGAATCTGTTTTTACAATATCGCGCAACGTTGTGTTAAACTTATTATTTTCCTAGATCGTTTTTTTGCAGTTGTGATGTCACAAAGAATAAAGTCCAAAGTTACTAGGTGTAGGTACAAGTAACCCCAGCTCAATTGCAACTTTACCTTATAGTTAAAGAGCAAAACTTGAACTCAACCTATAGTTGGGTGGATCTACGAATGCTTTTTGTTTTATGTTAGTTGCTATGTGCCATGGACCTTACCATTAGATATATGTATATAGGCAATGATGTTATCTCGTCTTTCATTCTTCATGACGAAACAGTCGATGGGATGAACATTTTCCTAAACTTCCTTTTGCACCTTGTGATGGCTGCTCATGTCGTACGTCTGAAGTAGCTACAGTGTATACTGCTGGGGTTTCACTCGACATCTGATCTGTACTAGTATACATCTTACTGTAGCGGATAGGATATACCTACATACGTACCCATCTGGGACTGTTTCATTTTCATCAACATATCATGCAACGGTTTACTGCCTCTCTTATGTGTATCGGACACCAGAATAACAGGGCAGCAATTGGTAAAAACAAATGGTATGCAATCTGCTTGTTCTTTTTGGTGTAGTGATTGCCTTAAGTTGATCCCAAAATACAAGGAGCTACCAACTTGCTCCATTAAGGATAGATAGATTTTCAGTCCTTTTGTGCAATGACCAATGACATCAACAAGACTTTAAACTGACTATTTCCTGGCCGGGTCTCATTTGCATTCCCTGGATATATAAACATAAGAAATAAGCAGAACAACATGATTCCCTACTTGATATGTTTCACCTCCCAAATTCTGATGTTGTATTTCCAAAGTTTCAAATCCTACAAGAAATCATGATGCAGTAGGAGATACATGGTCCTATCCTTGAGTAAAGTCACTCTCGGTAGCCAAAGCCTGATCAACCCTTCCTGCATGCATTCACTCGGCTATGGAAGTCTTGTTGCGAGCAAAAAGATAAAGTATTTTTTTTTTGGTTTTTTCGCATGTTAACTCTAACGAAGTTAGTTATTGAAAATATTTACCAAGAACATTTTTTGCTAAGTATTAGTACTAACAAAATTGTACATTTAGTAGATGAAATATGCATGTATCTTTTTTTTTGGAGAAAAATATGCATGTATCTCTTAAAAAAGGAATTAAACGTACAACTATTTTGTGTAAAATGTGAAAGTGGATGAAACTAACGCTTGTAACCAAATTAGGTTCTGTCTACGCAGGAGCAAAGTATTGATTAACCGAATCATTTTCAGCAAAGTTAAGTACACTCACATACACATAAAGTTTAAAAGTAAAAAAATATCCAAACTTAATTACAAGGAGTTTTTTTTAGAAATGAATCACAAGGAGGTATCCCGTATTCCCGTTACAAATAAAATTAATAAGATTTATACCACTCATGAAATAATAGAATATATTAATCATTAATTGGCCTGTGTCAAGCGCCACACAGTGAGTACGCAGCAGCCGCAGAGAACATTCACCAATGAGCATTGACACATTGCTCTCCATGGAAAAGGAACCCACAACGACAGTTGCATACGATAGCCCCCTGGCCGGATCAGTGTGAGATTTGCTACATATTGCCTGTAAAACTGGTGCATGGTGCGGATCTCTGTGAATGAAGCTCATACATGTCACGGGTCGCGTGAGCCGTGAGAAAACCTCTCTCTCTCTCCCCTCTATAATAGGTTTCTCCCTGGTGCACAGCACTGCTCGACGATCAGTCCTCCATTCTAAGAAGCAATCTAACTTCTATCCAGGGCATCTAGCCATGGGCAGCCCATACACCTTCCTCAGGCCTCACATAGATCCCTTCTTCCTCCCCTTTCAAAGAAGCTTAGTCCCTGCATCATCTTCTCCCACAAAACAAGTACTCCCACTCCTCAGCCTCCTACCTTCGTCAAGCAACGATCACAGCAAGATCCTTGGCTGTGGGTACGCTGGTGGTGATCATCATCATCAGAAGAAGGAAGATCGGGATGTAAACATTTCACTCCAAATTGGCCCGCCGACCCCGAATCGCCCTCCTAAAGATGACGGTGACGCAACGGGAACATCACAAGACGACGAGTTCTGTGGTGGTGATCACAAGGTGGACAAGGAAGAAGAAGACGAGGGCGAGGATGATGGCAGTGATGATCTCTGCTTGGAGTACCTTGCCGTTGGAAAGCTGACCAAGGGCAAGTATTGGATCCCAACCCCGGCTCAGATCCTCATTGGGCCCACGCACTTCGTCTGCCCAGTGTGTTGCAAGACCTTCAGCAGATACAACAACCTTCAGGTAATTAATTAGGTCACATCACAAGTTAATTGACGAGCTAGGAGTTGTTCATATCTGTTTTTTAAGGATGTTCATCTTAATTTGAGCGATGCTAAAGTGTGGCATATATATGTACGCAAGAGATCTCCGTTGTTTTTGAAGATCATGCATGCATTTGCATGATCACCGATCGGAGTTGCATATGTAGCTGAGGGAATCTTGATCAGTGTATAGGTACTGTAGAACACACGATGTGGGGTAGAGACTCTCAGCATTTTGCGCGAGATCCAGCTAGAGCTCGTACTTACTTTTGTTTGTTCCCACATTTGGGTCAGTACAGATGTAGCGCTTCCTCCCATCATCCTGGCTTTTGTGCCTGGTTCGCATTTTTTGTCCACGGCGGCTCTGTCAGAGAGAGGTGTGGCATGCATGCAAATTCTGCCTCTTTCCTTCCTGCCTTGAACAGTTGCACTGTGGATCCATATACACCCTCCTGCCTTGTACTGTGGATCCATCCAATATATGTACACGGATTTATAGCTGCTCCCCCCAGGAAATACTCCATGTTTGTCTGTAAGTTTGTACGCATTGCCAAGCTAGAGAAGATCACTGTTTTTTTTTTTTTGAAATTTTCCTTACATATATTAGGTTAGCAAGCTGCCTCATTAAAACCCTACAAGTCCCTTCGATACCCTGGTTAGGGAAAGAGTGCGTCTGAAACTTGCTGCCTTCAAAGTATCACATAGTTACATCGTTTAGAAGCGCATCTAGCAAAAAGTCCGGTGACTAATGCATCGACCCAATTACAAGAAGTTTTACTAGAAAAGCTATGCTTAGCTAGATCATGTGCAACTCCATTCACTTCCCTCGGACAATGCTTGAAGGAGACTGTCCCAATGGAAGCAACATGATCAACACAATCTGCAAAGATTGCCGCTGATGTAGACCACCACATTTCACCACCTGAGCAAGCTTTGATCACTGTTAATCACCAATAGGGTGCTACTTGTTCATGTTCATCTTCTTTTTCGAGTGAATATTGTTGATCATTATTGCAAGATCTAGCTAGTTACATAGTACATGTGATGATTTTTAAAATTTTATTTTGCGTATACTGATTCCATGTACGTACATGCATGGCAGATGCACATGTGGGGGCACGGGTCGCAGTACCGGCGAGGGCCGGACTCCTCCGCGGCACGCAGCCGGCGGCGATGCTCCGTCTGCCGTGCTTCTGTTGCGCCCCCGGTTGCCGGAGCCACGTGGACCACCCGCGCGCGCGGCCGCTCAAGGACTTCCGGACGCTGCAGACGCACTACAAGCGCAGGCACTGCGCCAAGCCATTCCTCTGCCGCAAGTGCGGCAAGGCGCTCGCCGTGCGCGGCGACTGGCGCACCCACGAGAAGAACTGCGGCCGCCGGTGGCACTGCGCCTGCGGCTCCGACTTCAAGCACAAGCGCTCGCTCAAGGACCACATCCGGGCTTTCGGACAGGACCACGTAGAGCGGCCGCCGCCCGCCGCCAAGATGTGACCGTCGATCGATCGACGACATGCATGGGCGGCCAGCCGGCGATAATTTGATTACCTGTGCAATATAGGGGATAATTGTGTTTCTCATATGTATGGTGTTCTCATTTCCACATATTATTAGCTGCTAGCTGAACTTTTTTTTGTTCATGTTGTACCAAGTGTTGCGTTTTGTTAGACTTTTTAAGTTACGGCGACGCAGTATTTGTTATGTATATTTTCTTAGTTATTAATTATCAGGATCCACCTTCATATATGTCAATGGTTCACTTCCTTTTACTTTAAGCACATAATAATCACACTGATATTTACTCTAGTTTGTTCCTTGTGGAGATGCTCACTTTCTCTTAATATTTGGGAGCATCAAAGTGAGCACAAATGTTCCAAACAGTCAAATATTACTAAGTTTAATTTATTACTGTAAATGTACAACACATGATAATTGACTAGCAGAATGTCGGTACGACGTTTCAGTGAATTTTAGGCAAGTTAATATTTTGGCCTTTATTTCCTTATATCACATATGCATACAGATTCTATGGCCATGGTGCTTATATTCTATATGGGTTTGTTTCATACAGTATCTATTCAGTAAGGTTCGTTTGCTATATGTTTTGTTTGGTTTTAGTTTATCATGACCATGTTTATTCAAATATGGCCGCATCACATTGTGTTGCTTCTCAACTGCCTCTCTGCAATTCAAGATTCATTATCAACTTTGTTGAATTATCTGCTCGATCCACAATTACATTATTATCAGTATTTTTTAATAAACTAAAGTGAACGCGTGACCTCGTTGAAATATACGACAAAAGTCCCACCTACAAGATATAAAGCATATATTTTATTGTTTGTCCTCATGCACGCTTCCACGTATTTGTTTGTGTTTATATAGATAAATTGGGAAATGTTATCTTAAAGATTGAACAAGGTCAAAATAAAAACTTAAAACACCGCCCACACATGAATCGAAGAAGCTTGTTTTGCGGCAAATTTTGGAATCGGAGGTGTCAACATCAGATGACATGAACAAGTACTACAACGTCGAGAAGGATTGTGATCTCCACCACAACCTAGCTTCTCATGAGGTGAGACTCCAAATAATCTCCTTATTGTTTCTCTTTTGATTCACATGTTTCCTACAATTAGATGAATGTAAGGATATAGTTTTGATGTGATGATGTGAGTGGCACCGACAAGAGGAAGAGAAACAACATCAACGCGATATGACCGGGAAAAGAAAAGAAGATCTAAGGATGCATATGAGCGTAGTTGAAAAGGTAAGGGAAAACTGAAACATTGAATGGTGAATCGGTGATCGATTGTATTTTGTCGAGTATTCGAGAGTGACACATCGTTAGGGGCATAAGTCCTTCACCCGATGTTCAAGATTCTACAACTTTGTAGCTGCACATGTTCATTCTCAGTTAAATCAAATGAGCAAAATAGTAGTGCATAAATATCATGGAGAATCCCCATGTGTCTTTCTCGTTGTAGGAAAATATATGTAGTTGGAACATGATTTGAGGAGACAATAGTGATAGAAGGTTCATGCAGCTGTAACATGATTCAATCGTTGTTTCCGGTAAGGCAAAGTTGTCGCAGGACGAAGGTAAGGGCCAATAATGAGCCAAAAAAGGTTTGCCAAATAATATATATGTGCCATTAAGATGAAATCACCGATGTTAGCTACAACGAAATGCTTCTTCCTGTGATCATCCAATCCAAATGGTGGAGTTATCGGGCAAAAAAGTACCTTTGCAAATGTTTCTTTGTTTTGAGATGCAAATGGTGGAGTGGGGAAGTCACAGGAGCCTACGCTCCCACCCCCGCGTCGCGCTCCTTGGGCGCCTCGGGGGGACCCTAAACCGCCGCCGGCAGGGGCTCCCCCGCCCATTCCCCTGCTTCGCCACCGCCTGAGGGGGCGCCGGCAAAGCCGCGCGCCCCCGAGGAGGGTGGAGGCGGGGCGTTTCCTTCTCGCGCGGCTCTCGCGCGACGCGAACGACGGCGGACGGAAGGCGGCGTCGCGGCGCGGGCAGGCGGTGCAAAGGCGGCGCGAGCTCGCTGCGGGCGACGGAGGCGCATCGCTTGCAGGGGCGATGCGGCGGGATCGGAGGGCATGCATGGCGGCTCCTGATGGGCTTGGCGGGCCCGGGCCCGTCGGGCCCGGCTGGGGCGCGTTTGCAGCTGGGCGTCCGGGGAGCACGGAGCAGGGCGCCGAGCTCCAGGTTGCGGTGGAGAAGCTCGAAGGGCAACGGGCGACGAGGAGTCGTGCGTGGAGAAGGTGGAGGACCCTGGTGTGGATTTGGGTTGCTCGCACCGGCGGCGGCCAGTGGATTCTGGGCGCTGGAGGCGCCTGTGGAGGCTGCTGCTGCCCTAGAGATGGTGTGCCTTCCGGGCTGGCCGGGTGGTATGGTGGCGGTTTGTTGGTTTTGGTGGTGGTCTGCAACAAGGATATCTGGCTAGGCTTGCTGCTCCCCGCGCTTCACGGACGGATCGAGCTCCGGGGCGAAAGCCTTGCCCCGACTTTGTCGGGGCCGACGACGGCGGCGCCTCCGGGCGTCGTTCCCTTCTTGATTGCGTCTTTCGTGGATCTACGAGTCCATCCGACGGGAGTGGTCAACAGTTCCGGGTGAAAGCCTAAGCTCCGTGGGAGCGGGCGGCGGCGACGCAAGCGTCACTTCCTTCTTGAAGGCGCCACCTTGGAATTGTTGGCCCTCGCGGTGCAACGGTTTCACGAAGGCCAAGCATGATGGAGTTGCGGTCGGGGTGGTGGACGCCGGGGCAGCGGTTCCGACGGTGGTGGACGTCGAGGCGGCGGCCTCGGTCTCCCACGCTACGACAGTTATATGAGGTAGAGCCGTTGTTTAGTGTGGGTCTGGGTTGCGACCTGGATGAAAACTGCGTGTGCAGAGGGTTCGTCGACCCGACTGGATCGTCTTCGGGCAACGCGAAGGTCGATCTGGTTGCTACACCGGGGCGGCGGCCCCGGAACAGGTGGTTTTGGTGGCAACCTGGATGAAAACTGCGTGGGCAGAGGGTTCGTCGACATGACTGGATCACCTTCGGTCAATGCGAAGGTCGATCTGGTTGTTACGCCGGGGCGACGGCCCCGGAGCAGGTGGTGTGTGTTGTGACGTTTGTCGACTTGGGTCGTGTGGGCGGCGGATCGCTTCGTTTGTGTCATTCTTTTGTACAGATTGTATGGTTTTTGGACCCGATTTCTCTTATAAACTGGGTCAACTCTTTCTATCTACTAGTAATTGAGCACGTGCAATGCGTGTAATATTAGAGTATTTTTTGTTAAGTAAAAAAACTATGAAACAACAATAGTAGTAATTAATATAAATAAAATATCGACAATATTAATTATAAGAAACTGACAGCCATAAAATATATACATTGTTCCCCACACACATGTTGTCTGAATAAAAACTTCATTGCTAAACATAGTTTAAGCACTCAACTTTGAATTTACTGGAGTATTATTTTGGGAATTCCGGAGTAGCTAATCTAGCTCATCAATCTAAATTGCAGCTTTTTCAACAAACACATAGCGGTTGGCTTGAAGCTCTCGTGCTCACTGTTGGAGCTTTAAAATTTCATCTTAATTTTTTTTGTACCTCTCTCTATCCCTCTTTCACTCCTTTGGATATGCATATATGGCATAGTTTACCATTTCTTCACATAACACTAACAATAATCACATATTGTAGCAAATGTTGCTAATCGCTATGGTTTTAGACGTTGGTTATGCCCTGGAATAGAATGCGCTTGGAGGATGAAATGTGTATTTTCTTCTCATGTCCATAAAAAATGTGGCTCTAAAACAAACCGTTGTCATTTTTTTAACTTCTGTTCGTATAATACCTCAGGAAAACTCGAAATGCGTCCATACAAGTAATAGTAGACTACGATATAGCTTTACAACTTACTGGAAATATCTCCAGTTCTCTGATAAATAAACCTACTGGTCTGCAGATGGTACACATTGTCTTGTATTAAGGATAGTCTGCTCAGATGGGCTGACGTTGGTTAACTAAACATAATTTTTTTCTGCCATGTAATATAAATTTGAGGTTCAGTTAAACTTAAAAATTGATAAATAACCCTACCTATAGATGACTCATTTAATCACTCCTGAAACGTTCATTCAAATTTAAGGTTGTGAGGAAAGCACTTTTCTGAAATTATATTGCTATGCTTGTGAGAAAAGCTATCAGGACAAAAGAATCGATCCCACGAACATGGCTAGCTGATCGATATGCCAAGATATCATGCCTAGTTGGATATATCATTCCTAATTACCTGTTGTCTAATGTGAAGCAATCAGTTATCTGCACTGTGGTTCAAAATGTGTAGAAACGCAACAAATATGTACGCCAATATAAATAGGTTCAGATTATGCAGTTCAGATACCTGTTGTCAAATTTCAGCATGGAACCTGTTGTCCAGGAGCCCGGCCGCCGTCTTGGAGGAGCAGTCCGCCGTCGAGCTGGGGTGCAGTTGTCGGGAGGCGGCATCCTCACAACGGGCAGGGCGGCCGTGACGGGCGCGCTGGTGACGGGCGGCGGCCTCCTGGAACACGGCGACGTGTGGACAGCGCGGCGGCGTCCTGTAACACGGCCACCTGTGCACGGCGCGGCGGCGTCCTCTGACAGCCGACGAGCAGGGCGGGCGCGAGGGTGTGCTGGTGACGGGCGGCGGCGTCGTGAAACATGTCGACGTGGGGGCAGCGCGGCAGCGTGGACACAGGGCGGCGGCGACGGGCCTATGCGTCCTGACCATGGCTGACGGGCAGGGCGCCAGCACGGCAGCTTGGAGGCAGGGAGGTGCCAGGACGGCAGTACACCGGCGTGGAGGAAGGGCGTGCAGGAGGCGTTTTGGTTTCTGTTTTCAGTCACGGACGTGGACGGTGTCCCTGGTTAGCGTTTGGCTTATGCATTGCGTTCCGCTCCGCTCCCATTTAGCGCAAATCACGGGTGCGTTGTAAATGTTCGATACATGGTTAGACGGTTAAGATCTTCTGGATCTGCCACCTCTCTCCCTTTTTATATTAGTGGTGATGATTAGTGGTGATTCGGGCGGTGAATACGACCACTTTATATAGCTGAAAAAATGGTGGAGTGACTCACGCTGTTTGCGTATGACGGTGCGAGGAGTTCGCGTCCTGAGCCGTGTTTCCATCTGACCGTCGGTTCCCCGATCGACGGCCAGCATATACGCGGAGCCTCGCGGGCTGCATCGTCATCCCGTCGCGACTTTAGGCGTGGTCGCACGCTCCGTTCGGGCCCGACCCAGAGCAGCACCGAAAAGCTCCGATCCCACCCCGCGCGGGCCCGCCGCCGCCGATTCGTCGCCGGCGGTATCGCCCGCCCGCCCGCCCCTCCACCACCTCCTCGCCGCTTCGAGACGGCGGCTCTTGATCTCCCCCCGAAACCGCACTCGCGGGCGCCGAGGCCGCGGCCGAAACCCTAGCCGCGGCGATGGCGGGGGAGCTGGGGCAGCAGACGGTGGAGCTGGGCTCCGTGGTCCGGCGGGCGGCCGAGGAGTCGTACCTGGCGCTGCGGGAGCTGGTGGAGAAGTCGCAGGCGGAGTCCGACGGGAAGGGCGCCTACGGTGGTGGTGGGCGGCAGCGGTCCGACTCCGAGAAGAAGATCGACCTGCTCAAATTCATCGCCCGCACCCGCCAGCGCATGCTCCGCCTCCACGTCCTTGCCAAGTGGTGCCAGCAGGTCTGTGTTGCTTGGGAGTAGGTCGTTTTTGTTTTGCCCTAGCTGCTGGCCTTACTGCCATGGTAGCGTGGTGTATTAGACAGGTGAACTACTGAATCTAGGGGCTGTTTCGCTGGTATCATCACATTGGTAGAATATTTGAAACAAACTGTTTATGCCACACATTTTTTGTTGTTGTGGCTTGTGGACAAATTGTTTGCTCAACCGCTGCAAAACTTAGCACACAAATAAGTCTATGACAAGTTGTGTGCTAAGTTTGGCACTGCACGCAGACACCATTTGCTATAAACCGTACACTACCTTATTTGGTCAAATTTTCCTGACACAAATTTGTATAGTTGTGACTCCCAGCCAACAATTCAGTTCAGCCTTTCACACATGCAGTATAACTGTTTGTTGAATTTGATTTATGTTAAAAGCGTCAAATTAGAAAAAAACATGGCTTAGTGGTAACACTATTAGTGTTTTAGGATCAAGGATTATGAGTCGATGAGTCGCAATTTGTCGCTAGGGTACCGACAAGTAGACAAGTCGCGCGACTAGTCGACTAGTTGAGGTTTTTGGTTTGTCGCTTGGTTAACGACAAGTAGACTAGATACTAGTTGCTTAATCATTGTTTAGGATTAAGTTCCATTGGTGGTGAATTTTGTGATCTCTCAGCTGGCTGGATTGAGAAAGTGCAGCAAGGATCATTTTAGAAAATGTTTGTTGCAATGTGGGGCGTAGGATACTAGGGCCTATACTCTTTTTTTCAATATTGCTGTCCATTTTTTCCTTGATTAAATTATTTGTCATCTTCATTTGGTTGGCTATTTCTTCTTGCTTATATTTGCCTAGCACCTGAGTCTATTTTGTGGAAACAATCATGCATGTCTTAGGGTTTCTGAGTCCTGTCAATGGATTCAAAACCCGAATAGGATTTTAACCCAAATGGAATTTCTGGTATATATTTTAAACTCTAGCCCTCAACCTAGTGATATAATATCTGTATACAGTTTTCAAGTTAAAGTTAAACCGTAGAAGGGGGAGAAGAGTAGAAATTACTTTCATACAATAGGTTAAAATGGTTGTCAATATTAAGCGCAGATGCTAATATTCACAACAAACTTCTGTTTTTTGTGCCCTTGCACATGAGTTGAACATGAAATTATTAAGATTGATTGAACAGTCCATACATTCCTTCCTGAAGTCTTTGGTAGTTTTTTTAATCGATATCATCCTAAACTAAAGTGGTCTTTCATCATTCCACCTATTGGTTGGCACTAAGGACTAGTTGGCTTGGAAACACTATGCCGTGAATTTTATCATTACTTTTATTTTTGTAATTAACATGGTTACTTTTATTTTATGCAGGTTCCTTTGGTTCAGTACTGTCAGCAACTTGGGTCGACTCTTTCAAGCCATGAAACATGCTTCACCCAAACTGCTGACTCACTGTTCTTTATGCATGAGGGGTTGCAACAAGCACGAGCTCCTACATTTGATGTTCCTTCTGCTTTAGAAGTTATGCTTACAGGAAGTTATCAGAGGTTGCCAAGATGTATAGAAGACATAGGGAGCCAGAATAAACTTTCTCCAGATGAAGAAAAACATGCTTTGCAGAAGTTGGACACCAGTGTGCGCTACAAAATACTTGTGACTCCAAGACCCAAAGAAGTATCTAACGTTTCAGTAACTGATGGCGTAGCTGTTTTTCGTGTGGATGGAGAATTTAAAGTTCTCCTTACATTAGGTTACCGTGGTAATCTAGATTTATGGAGGATATTGCACATGGAGTTGCTTATTGGTGAGAAGAGTGGCCCTATTAAGCTGGAAGAAAGATGGAGGTTTTTTCTTGGTGATGATATAGAAAGAAGAATGGCAGTTTCTGAGAATCCCTTCTCTGTGCTGTATGCTAGGCTTCACGAGTTAAGCATTTCAATTGCTATGGAAACTATTATTGCTCAGGCTATGGTTCTTCAGCAAGGAAGGTGGAAAGAAGCAATAAGATCTGAACTTATCGCAGACAGCACCCCAGGACAAACAGGAAATGCTGCTCAAATGCAGCCTGGTCAAGATGGGGAATTTGATGCAAGTGGTTTTAGATTACGCAGGTTGAAATTGCATTACTGGCTAGATGAAAAAAACAGTGGCCCAGCAGAATCTGATTTCTCCCCATTTATCAAAATTGAGGCAGGGCAAGATATGCAGATAAATCTCATCATAGTTCATTTGTACTTGATCCTTCGACAGATAAAGAAGCTAATCTTACTCTTGATCTGTGCTGCATTGATGTTGAGAAACTCATTTTAAAAGCAATTGCTTGCAATAGACACACACGTCTTCTTGATATTCAGAGACAACTGTGCAAAAATGTGCAAATTTCTCAGTCACCCAAAGATATTATCCTGAAACGAGATGTTAACGTAGTAAAGGCACCACATAAGGTAATGATGCAACGTATATTGTTCATGTACCTTTGTGTTTTAAGAAGACTGCTATGCGAATTATTTTGTTCATGTTTCCAAAGATTCACTTACGTTCAGAATTATATTATTACTTTTTCTGACATTTGTAGTCCCTGACATGCTAATGAGTGCAGAAAGTAGATAAAGCGGGCTTTGCAGATTTTTGTGGAAATGAAGTGCTTCAAGTGAGGGCATATGGTCAAGCATATATTGGTCTTGGAGTACATATCAGGTTTGACAACAGTCAGCACTACTGGTGTTGTTATGAAGTAACTTATTGGCCATAGGCCTAGCGACTAGTTTTTAATACATTTTTTAGGAACCAATCTTTTCATTTGTAAATCCACCACCTATTAGGTTTTTCCTTGCCTCATTTTCGTAGCTTGTAGGATCACACTGTTTGTTATACCTATAGATTGGCTGAGATCACACTGTTCATTGGTCATGGGTGTGGGCATCCACCATGAGGCACACTAAACTATCAAGTGAGGCACACCAAAACTATCAAGTTAGGCACACATCATTCTTTTTAAATCAGTAAGCTGTGGGTTTCTTCTCTAGTGTAAGATAGGATTAGACAATATTAGTTTTCTTCTGTTAGGTTTGGTTGTTAGCATGATTTTTGAGTCGCCGTATAGTCGCCGATTAGTCGCCGACTAATCGCCAAGTCGTCGCGGCGTGGCTGGGTCGCGCAGGCGACTTGACTCACGGAGCAAGTCGCGCCACGTCACTGGCTCGACGGCGATTTGCTGCGACTATACAGCGACTTTTGCCTGAGGATTTCAGCGACTTACGCGGAGCAGGGACACGGGAGCAGGGACACGGGAGGAGGAGGTGCTGGCGGCGACGGACGGTGGCCGGAGGTCGACGCACGGGCTCGGGGCAGAGCTTGGCGATGGCGCGTCTCATGGAGCTCGAGGATGGAGCGGGGATGGCGAGCGCCGGAGAGAGGAAGACGGGGAGCAGAGGCCGGCGGCGAGGGGAGAGGCTCGAGCGAGGCTGTGCGGGAGTGCGAGTACGGGCTGGCGGCGCTGGGAGGTTTCACGCGTGCTGGTGTTCTAGGGTTAGTGAGAAGCTGGGAGCGGTTAGCTGGGCCAGTGCTGGGCCTGGCTGGCCTGGCCTGTCTGCTGGGCCTGGATGAAACAATGCTGCTGGGAGCTGGGCTCGGGGGTGACAGGCCAACTTTGGCGTGTACTGTAGCCGGGCGACTTGGGGCGACTATACGCGCTGAGTCGTTGACTCAAGTCGGCAAGTCACGAGCCGCAGCCTCGGCGACTTGACTTGACTCGGCGACTCAAAAATCATGGTTGTTAGAAGTTAGAACTGGTTCGGTTCTATACATAGGAGATCAGGCTCATCATAGTGATTCAACAATAACAAATTAATCTTGGTTCAAACTTCCATATAAGCCTCAGATTATCTTCCAGTTCAGGATCAGGTCCAGCGGTTAGATGAGGGCCGCATTTCCTCAGTCTCCCGACTCGTACCAATCCATGCATGCAACATCATCATGATAAGCACCCCAATCAAGTTTTAGACGATCGATACCATGGATTGCATTTCTACTGCTGATTTTCCTAAATCATAGTCTTTAATTTTCTTACTCATAAGACTGATCTTAGAAGCTAAAACTGATGGCTAAGCTGTTTTTCACCTGTTGCCATGTTTTCCATCCCCACTCGCAAACAAGTGCTACAAAATGTTGTTTAAATAAGTATGATCCCACGCATCTCTCCAGATTCCAGAGCTTGCACTGCTTCAAAATGATATTTTTGAACGATATTGTCCTTGAGTGTAGGTAATTATTTATAATCGTACTGACTTAGCTTGTAGCACAATCCACTGACTACTAGATATTTTTATAGTGTAATACATTTATGCTTAGGCCCTGCGATGTAATCCAGACCGGCCTTTTTCAGTTTCACAGCATAACTCATTTCTCTTTTTAATTAGGAGTGGTCGTTTCCTCCTACAATCACCAAAAAATATCTTACCCCGTACTGCGCTGCTGGATTTGGAAGAATCTCTGAACAAAGGCAGTACCACCGCGACTGAGGTTTTCTCAAGCTTAAGGACAAGGAGCATCCTCCATCTACTTGCAGCTACTGGAAGTTTTTTTGGCCTTAAGGTAGTCAACTGTCTTGATCATACTGTAATATATTTACTTCTGAATATGTGTTAGCAGATGCAGCATCATTATAATTTATAATCTCCCTATATCTAAGATGATGCGACCATGAGATGTGTCCATTTGCGGTTTTGCCATTTTAACCAATTATTATATTAGTAGAAAAGTCCAGATCAGGCACGTCACAGTATCAGAATCATGGGTTGCTTTGTCATGAAAATACTTAGTAATAAGTCTTATATTTCTATAACTGTGTTTAGTGATTTTAAGGCACCGGTGAAATTCCGATGTTAAATTTTTAACCTAGTCTCCATCTATATCACTGCAAATCATTATCACTATAATTGTGCCTTCGAGTGTTCATGCTGTTCATTTAACAGTACATAAAATTCGAATGTATTGTTGTGTGCGGGCCTGCTGGTGGTGGGGTATATGTGCGTGTGTGTGTGGGTGGTGGTGGGGGGGTTCAATAAGTATGTAATTCGTGTATAGTTCAACGGCTTTGTGTAAAATGTTACTCCCTCTGTTCCAATTTAATTGATTTGCTTTTCACCACATGTGGGTGTATCTATAGATGCAACATGTCTAGATGCATCCACATTTGGTGGATAGAAAGTCAATTAAATTGGAACGGAGGGAGTAATAGGGGATGATTCTGGTTCAAGTACCATCCTCAGCTTCCATTCCATTTCTTCTCGCTCCCACTTGCAGGACTGGCATGTACATAATTCCTGCAATATATATCTTTGCTGTACTGTTAGTTTTATAGACTCATATTGGGGTACCATGTACAAGTGCCCTGTCATTAGGCAGCGAACTCCAGTCCAGCAGCATGTGGAAGAAAAGGGTAGTAGCAGGGCAAGGTCTATGAAGTTACGTTCTCCATCCCAGTACCTGGAGGAAGTAGTTGTATTTATCTACCTCTCGTTGTCCTCTCGTCCCAACACCTGTGCCCAGGGCTCTCCAGCCCTAGCCACAGCTCTTAAGCGCCCACCTTTGGGCTTTGAGCTCTGAATGTCTTGTGGTTCTGTAGTAGACATGTGAAGGCCGTCGAACGCCAATCCTTGGAAAGTATACCTTTAAACGGCCAACAGGCCAGGCCCTCACCTAAAACATAACTGTTTTCTATCATTTAGTCAGTTCATGCGGATTTTATTCGGCTTGAAGCTGGGCTCATGGGCTCCCATGAACAAGTCTGTTCTGGACCAGCATCTTTTGTGTGGGACATTCAACCAAGCATACCGATCTTATGACAAATAACATCGAGGAGCTGATAAAGTCTCTGGCTGTATTAATACGGTTGACATTTTTTTTAAATGCCCTAGATAGTTAATTTAATATGCCAAGTTTCTTTGGCTCCAGATATTAAGTGATAAAACTCTGTTGTTTTATTCCAGGTTTATGAGCATTCTCAGGGCACTCTAAAGATTCCAAAGGCCATATTACATGGTTCAGATCTGATGGTCATGGGGTTTCCTCAATGCGCAAATGCTTATTATCTGCTGATGCAACTTGATAAGGACTTCAGGCCTGTTTTTCATTTGCTTGAGACACAGTCTGACGCAAATAGAAAGGTTAATGCAAATATAGATGCTAAAGAAGCCACGAGGGTAAATAAGATTGATGTTGGGCAGATGCAAACAATTAAATATGAAAAAAATACGAATCTTTTTGATGCGAAGCTGCATACCCTGCAAAGTATAGAGAACTGTGATGACATGATAGACAATGGACTTCCTATTCAGAATATGGTTGATCCTCTTCCGCTGCTGCCTGTTTGTTCACCATCTTTTTCGTCTATTGTTGACGAGATCTTTGAATGTGAGCAAGGTTCTAGTTTGCCTTCTGCTTCTCCTCTGGGCTCTTTTTCACTTGGTCTTCAAGGAGAAAGCACAAGAGCTATTTCACTGATGCAGGATGGAGCCTTATCGCATTCCCAAGCTAATAATACCTCAATAGTTCATCCTAGTATCAGTTTGAACAGCTATTTCCCTACCAGTTTGAGACATTTACAGAACACAAACACCTTTTCCTCTTCTAACCCTGTAAGAAATTCATCTGCTACCAAGTTATCAAACTCTAAATCTAATCATGACCTGAGCTCGTTGAGCTCTCCAAGTGAGCACGGTATTACAGATGGAAATAAAACACTTCAGCTCGTCCCTTCAAGCAAGGTTAAGAGTAATCAAAACCCTCCTCAAAGCTCATATTCAGGCAGTCTGGAGAACTCGTTGCCTGCTCATTTGGTTCGATCTTCGCCTACCATTGAAGGTAATTTACTGAAAGTTTCTCTTGCTAAATGACATAGGTGGAATGTTTATTTCATTGATAGAAGAAATAAGCACCCAAATTTGAGTTGAAGAGGACTCAAACCTGACTCCCACCAACTGAGGCTCTGTTACCGTATTTACTTAACTTTTGTATGATAGATTATATAAGGTTACATTACTATTACGACATATTCATCTTACTTGTGCAATTGACAGGGTTAGGGAGGGCCATCACCGCTGGCTCTGATTGTGCACCTCGAAAGCGCTCTCTTTCAAATTTCCTACTGGATCTCCCTTCACTGCAAGGACTGAAATCCAGTGCGCCAAGTAAGCGAAGAAGAATATCAGAATCAGTGAAGAGTTCCCTTCCTTTGCAAGCATACTCTTCTAGTTCGCAAGCAGGGACCAGCCTCACCCATGGAAATATTCTCGCTGAGGGAAATAATTGTGTTCCAGCAACTGCATATGCTTCAGTACTACTCCATGTCATAAGGCACTGTTCACTATGCATCAAGCATGCTCAACTAACTGCCCAGATGGATTCTCTTGCTATTCCGTATGTCGAAGAAGTGGGCATGCGGTCACCATCCTCGAATCTTTGGTTAAGATTACCTTTCGCTCAAGATGATTCTTGGAAACACATATGCTTACGCCTTGGTAAGGCTGGAAGCATGTCATGGGATGTTAGGATAAATGATCCTCATTTCAGGGAACTTTGGGAACTCAACGGAGGAACCACCACGACCCCGTGGGGTGTTGGTGTACGCATAGCGAACACGTCTGAGATGGATTCACATATCTCTTTTGATGCAGACGGCGTTGTTTTAACTTATAGCACTGTTGAGACAGATAGTATTCAAAAGCTTTACTCAGATTTACGACGACTTGCCAATGCACGTGTATTTGTTTGTGGAATGAGAAGATTGATCGGTGTGAAACTTGATGATAAGCAAGATGACAATCAGGTATCCATGGGGATCAAATTACAATCTGCTAATAAAGGCCATAGTGATGCTGCTGACAGACAATCTGAACAGATGGGAAAACCATTCAGGATTGAAGCTGTTGGTCTAATGAGCTTTTGGTTCAGTTATGGCCACATGCCAATGGTTCACTTTGTTGTGGAATGGGAAACAGCTAAGACAGGTTGCACGATGCATGTTTCTCCTGACCAGCTTTGGCCACACACGAAGGTCCGTTCATGCTTACATTATGTTCCAAAGAGCATACATGAGATGAGTAGATGAGTACAAGTAAATGATGTTTGAATCTTTCAGTATGTCAAAGTTTGCTACTAGAATTTTGAAGTTATTCTTACTAGTATTTTACTAAGTCATGTTCACTATATTTCAAAATAGCATACTGCATACTTGTGATAAATACAGGTAAATGATTTCTGAATATTTCAACATGTAAAAGTACATGCTAACATTTTCTAAGTCATGGTCACTATATTTCAAAATAGCATACTGCATACTTGTGATAAATACAGGTAAATGATTTCTGAATATTTCAACATGTAAAAGTACATGCACATTTTCTGTAATATATATTTTTGAAAAAATGTTATGATTATGTATTTAGATTAAAAAAAAAAGAATTTCCAGCCTCCATATCGAAAAACAAAACAAAGTTTCTAGTGCCTGTAATTTTATACTCCCTCCGTTCAGAAAAGGATTTCTCAATTTTGGCTTGTATCTAGACAAAATTGAGACATCCTTTTGTGAACGGAGGGAGTGATTTTCTAGTGCATTGTATAGCCCTTTGTTCCTACTATCAAAAACAAGATATGGACTTCTTTCGCGTGAATTTTCGTATTTCACATGACAACTCAATTCTTCATGCTGATATTTCAGTTCGGGTTCCTGTCGCAAAAAATATCTTCGACATTTCTTCTTTCTTTCTCTTTTGTGAATTGTATGCATGATGGCCATGATCGTGTAGTGTCATTTATCATGAAAGCTTAAAGGATAGCAATACTTTTGTTTTTTGACCTGTTATCTATACTGCCAAATGAGCCGTTCCAGTTGACCCACATTTGTTCATACTGTAGCATGTATGTACATTATACACAACAAGAACCCAAGTACAAAGTCTTACTGCAGTGTGCTTACGCATTGACCATTCCATTTGGTTAATTGATTGTGTAATCATGTTTATGTAAATGCAGTTCTTGGAGGATTTCGTGAATGGTGGTGAGGTAGCATCCTTCTTGGATTGTATTCGGCTGACAGCAGGACCATTACTTGCTCTTGGTGGTGCAATTCGTCCTGCACGGATGCCTGTGACGGTTTCGTCTGGATACAGCTCAATGCCAAAGCAAACTAATAATGTCCCCTCACAGGGGCCATTAACAAATGGTTCGTCTGCAACAACTATGCATCATGCATCTGCCCCATCAAATTCTGCTGCGAATTTGGGCGGTCATACTCTTCACACTGCTGCCATGCTCTCTGCTGCGGGACGGGGTGGACCTGGACTTGTTCCTAGTTCATTGCTGCCTTTTGATGTTTCTGTCGTGCTTCGTGGGCCATACTGGATACGCATTATATATCGCAAGAAGTTTTCTGTTGACATGCGTTGCTTTGCTGGGGATCAGGTTTGGCTACAGCCAGCAACCCCTCCTAAGGGTGGGCCTTCAGTTGGTGGATCGTTGCCATGTCCACAGTTTAGACCTTTCATAATGGAGCATGTTGCTCAGGGTCTAAATGCTCTTGAACCCGCTTTCATGAATGCTACACAGCCTGGTCCACACTTAAATACTAGTGCTGTGGCTCCACAATCTGCTCCTAGTGCAAATCGTTTGAATGCTACCCCTGGTGTTGCTATGTCCAGGCCAACTTCTACTGTTGCTAACCATGTAGCAGCTAGTTTGAGTCGAGCAGGAAATGCCATGTTGTCTTCTTCAGGACTTACTTCAGGGATTGGTGGAGCCTCTGTGCGACTAACACCTGGAACTGGCCTTCCTGTTCATATGAAAGGAGAACTGAACACAGCCTTCATTGGGCTTGGGGATGATGGTGGCTACGGTGGTGGTTGGGTTCCATTGGCAGCTCTCAAGAAGGTGTTAAGAGGGATTCTTAAGTACCTTGGAGTTCTATGGTTGTTTGCGCAGTTGCCTGAACTTCTGAAAGAGATATTGGGGTCAATTTTAAAGGACAATGAAGGGGCTCTATTGAATTTGGATCAAGAGCAGCCTGCACTGCGGTTCTATGTGGGGTAAGGCTATTACCATCAATCATTGTTGTTTGCATATAACACATCACTTCGTTGAGAAACTGAAGTCTAGCATCAGATTCTCATTCCATCAATCATTGTTGTTTGCATTTCCATACTATTTTGATTCAGCTGATATCTATTAGGCAGTTTCTGTGTGCCATCTAGTGTAAACAGATTGGCCTTTTTCTCTCCATTGGACAATAGTGCTCTTTTCTAGCTATATTCCGTTGATATGGGATATAACATTACATTCATTCATCCTTCTGTATTTCTCATCATGCATTAATTGGTAATATTCCATTTTTTGTTTACATCCAAATACTTCATATAGTTACCAGATAATGTTATTATACCGATGTCTATTTGTTTTCTGTATCAACCCATAATCTTTCTATGCTTCTGATTGTTTACTGAAATGCTTCCTTTTTGTGCTAATTTTAAGTTTGAAAATTCGTATTTCTGATACTTGTCGTCTTTGTCTTGTAGAGGTTATGTATTTGCAGTTAGTGTCCATCGGGTCCAACTGCTTCTACAAGTTTTGAGTGTTAAGCGATTTCACCACCAACAACAGCAACAGCAAGCTCAGAGTAATGCTCAGGAAGAGCTAACAGCGGCAGAGATCAACGAGATATGTGATTATTTTAGCAGGCGTGTTGCCTCTGAACCATATGATGCCTCTAGAGTTGCTTCTTTTATCACTTTGCTTACGTTACCGATATCGGTGCTGAGAGAATTTTTGAAGCTGATTACTTGGAAAAAAGGGTTTTCCCAGGCTCATGGTGACATTGCCACTGCTCAGAGGGCTCGCATTGAGCTTTGTTTGGAAAATCACTCAGGATCCGCTTCAGATGACAACACAGAAAGCTCTTTAGCTAAGAGCAATATTCATCACGATAGAGCCCACAGTTCAGTAGAGTTTGCTCTCACGTTCGTACTTGACCATGCTCTCATTCCTCACATGAATGTAGCTGGCGGCGCCGCATGGCTTCCGTATTGTGTATCCGTGAGACTGAGGTATTCTTTTGGAGACAGTAGCCACATATCTTTCCTTGCAATAAATGGGAGCCATGGTGGGAGAGCTTGCTGGTTGCAGTTTGAAGATTGGAAAAGATGTAAGCAGAAGGTCGCGAGGGCAGTCGAGACTGTAAATGGGACTGCTGTTGTTGGAGAACCTGGCCAGGGAAGGTTGCGAATGGTTGCTGAGATGATACAAAAGCAACTACAACATTGTCTACAGCAGCTGAGAGACGGACCACTTTCGGCTGGCTCAACTGCTTCATGAGATAACAATTTGCACATTACAGCCAGGTTAGAGAATTTTGTTGTAATAGGTTGGTTGTTTCCTTTGAGATGACCATGTTGGTATTGGATAGCGGAAATGCTGTTTCATATTCATTGCTGCAAAGAGGGAAAGAGAAGAAATGCAAGCATGTCTATTTGGCAGTTTGTGCCACGGACAGCGGTTCCGAGGCAACGGCTTGCTGATTTATATCACAATTGTTGTACAGCAAAAGGGCAAAAGGGTGTTGTGGGGTGGTGGTGTTCACAGATGTACATTAGATATGGTATTGGACTTGGAACCGACATTCCGTTTGTTTGTAAAGTTAAGAAGACATCCCTAACTGTGTCAAGGATTCCTGAGGGAAAGATGGTTTGTGTTTAGAATTGTTCATTTAGGAAATGAAATAGTTTGAACCTGTTGCTGATTTCTTCTTGTGGTATTGTCCCTTAACAAAGAATGTTTTGTAGTAGTATGCTTTAGACACAATCATTAGAGAAGGCCAATCTAATGGTATATAAATCTATTTTCAAGAAGGGATCATTTGGGCAGTGCCCAATGGCTCTTTGGTACTAACGTGACATGCAGATATTCTGTTTTAGACGTACATTTACTTTTCTACCGCTAGCTACCCCAGTACATTTGCGTTGCTATGGATTGAGAAAAATCATGTAAAATGTTTTGAAGATTATTAAAAAAGAAGAAGACAGTTTACGTCATTTGATTTGAATTAGTAGAGAGATGTGTGGCCTTCCTGCGATAGCTGTTAAACTCATGTAAGCCGCTCTACATAAAAAACACAAACGCCGAAGCCATCATGTATGGAGATGGAATTTGAGTGGAAGAAACTTGCAGAAAAGGTACCATGCCAGATAAGAGCATCTCTACCGGGGGCCTCCAAATGGTTCTCCAAAGGCTCTTTAGGGCCCCGGACAACAAAAATCATCACCACCGGGACACTCTAAAGGTGGGTTGGGAGCAAAAATATGTCCGGCACCCCCTAAGAGGCTCCAAGTTTGGAGGCCTCTAGGGGTGCCAGACATGCATGCGGGCATAAATTTTTGCCCTGGTCCCGCATGTCAGTCAAATAGCTTCCCCACTCCATCTCTCTCGCGTCTCTCACCTCCCAACCGCCCCAGCCTCCTCCCGCACCATCACCATCCTTCAGATCTGCGTGTGCCTGCACTCGAATCGGAGAATGCCGCCTGCGCGCTGCTCCCCCTATCCCTACTCCAGATTGATGGCCCGTGCTGGAAGAAGTACGCCGCCACGACTCGAAGGAGCAAGGCCCCGATGCGTGCATGCGCGTCCTGGATGCGATTTGTACGTGCGCGGCATCACCGCGCTGTCGCCGCCTTGCTGCCGGCTGCCTCCACCGCGGCGGCCACGAGCCAGAGCACGCTCTGCGCCGTGGTTCGGTGGCGGGCGGCCGGACGCGCGAGTTCCTGGACCGATGTGACGAGCTCCTCGAGGAGGCACCCAAGCAGGGCCGCGGCGTGGTCGCAGGATGTGGCTGCCGCCTGCTCTGGATGTGCGCGTCCCCTAGGCTCTCCCCCAGCCGACCTTCTTTGCACTTCTTCAGATTCAGTTCGGCAGATTCAGGTATGTGTACACTTCTTGCTCCGAAGCCGCCGCAGCTCGTCCCTGCTATCCCGCCGCCACCGAGTTGGTGCTCCATCGCTCTGCCCGGATTCCCCTCGAGCTGCCCGTTTCTGCTTTTTTTCTTTTCTGAAGGCTTGGTTTTGGTTTGCAGCATTTCGTCCTTGGAGAGTACTAGTTCAAGAACGGTGTGCTGCTTGTTCGGCTGTTGATTGATGGCTAGCTTCCTGCACGGAGCGCTGCTTGTGCGGCCACCGGCGATCTCTTCGACGGCAACGGCGCCCACAAACTGTTTGTTTAAATGCAAAAGAACTTGGGGGCTTGATTTGGAGGGTGCCCACTCCCTAAATTTTGTCCGGAAGTGTGTCCGGCACTCCCCAAAAAGGGTCAATTGGGGGTGCCGGACACTTATTTGAGGGGTGCCGGTGGAGATGCTCTAAGACAAGTTCTTTAATCCGGAGAGCCAATATGACGCGTCCAACTACTTCTACCAATTCTCAGCTGATTCATTGTGTACAATACAAGATTGGCCGTACAAACGACTCGACACCAAATTCAGACAAAGATAACAGTCGGATGTTTGGTACTTTGGACTTTGGAGTGAATGCCATTTGAACTGAGACTTTCCTCTTTTTTTTTTGGGCTGTTGGATGGCTGCGAAAGAGAAGAATGAATTAGTTACTGTAAAATTCTTTTTTTTTTTGATATAAACACAAGTGTTAATTAGTACACGACAGAAGTGCCGGTAACCAGACGAGTTACAGAGATTGGATAGCTCGATGTCCACATAGAAATTTCATCCTGAGCTAATCCAACACCCAAACCTGCTAAAACATGTGCAGGCTTATTACATCCCCTAGGGGCATACTCCACTCGTGCATCTATGAAGTTAAATCTGAGTTGATGTCTGATGTCGCTGATGAGAATACCCAGAGGGCTCAGATTATAATCAATAGTGTTTATTGCTGTCTTCAGATTGATACAATCCGTTTCGAACACAGCTCGCCCCACTCCAACCTGATCAGCAATCTGAACTGCATGTGAGAGTGCCAAAGTTTCAGCATAAAAGGCATCGGTCACCAAAGACAAGTTTCCAGCTGCAGCAAAACATATGTCTCCCTGGCTATCTCTACATATTGCGCCCCAACCACCAGCTTTAACCTTGTCGCTGAAAGAAGCATCAGTGTTTATTTTCACAAAATCCACCGGTGGTGGTTCCCAAACGCACACAGGCTGAGTTTTGTTTAATTCTTTCTTACCCAGAAATTGTTTCCAATCATCTCTATGCCTCGTAACAGTGAACTGGAATTTATCAATCGACTGATGTTTTCCCCCATGATTACCTTTGTTGCGTTCATCCCACCAGCTCCAAAGAAACGCAACTGTCAGAAGTTGCTCGTCAGTCGACAGGCTTAGGACTTCCTGTAATAATTCCAGCGCATTTGCACATGGTAGCAGCTTCAGTCTCACATCCTCCAAAAGCAAAGCACGCCACCGTTGTTTTGCAAGTTTACATTTCAGAAAAAGATGGCCTCCATCTTCAAAGTATTTGTGGCAAACAGCACACCTTGTATCCAGATCCACCCCTTTTCTCGCTATATTCATGTATAAAGGATGACTGTTGTGTGCTAATCTCCAGAGAAAATGGTGGACCTTTGGTGGGCACTGAACCTTCCACAGTTTTTTAAAAACTTCATTTTGAAAAGCACCAGTTTCGGATCCCTGTCCCTCCTGCCTAATAGCTGCTAATCTTTCGAGTTTAACATGCAGCTTATATGCAGACTTTACCGTAAAAACCCCTCTACTATCTTGGTGCCAGGAGATAAAATCTTCAGCATTTTGACGTAGTGGAATTGCCAAAATCACCTGCACATCATCAGAGTGAAAAATCTGCTGTACCAATTCTCTGTTCCAAGTCATTGTTGTCTCATTTATCAGTTCGGATACAAGCTCAATATTACAGTCCCCTCGAACTGTAACCGGTCGTCTAGTGATGCCTCGAGGTAACCATGGATCGTTCCATATTCTAACATTGGAGCCATCTCCAATCCGCCATATAATCCCTTCTTTCAGAACCTCTAATCCCTTTAAGACGCTTCTCCAAACATAGCTCATGCCAGCAATTGGTTTTGCTTCCATAAGATCACCATCTGGGTAATATTTGGCTCGCAGTACTCTCGCACACAAAGAATCAGGGGCTTGTAAAAGGCGCCAACTCTGTCTAGCTAGCATGGCTAGGTTGAAAGAGTATAAATCTCTAAAACCCAGCCCTCCCTCTTCCTTTGATAACTTCATCTTCTGCCAGCCAACCCAGTGCATCTTTTTTACTTCATCATTTTGCGACCACCAGTATTGGCACACCATCTTACTTATGTCATCACATAAACTCTTCGATAGATCAAAACAAGCCATGGCATATGTAGGAATAGCTTGGGCGACGGCTTTTATAAGAATCTCTTTTGCTGCAATAGACATAAGCCTCTCTTTCCATCCCTGAATTCTTTTCCAAATCCTCTCTTTAATATATGAAAAACATTGAGTTTTTGATCTTCCGACATAAGTTGGCAATCCCAGATACTTGCCTCCAGTGGCCTCCGCACCAAGCTCAAGTATTTGCAAAAACGAATTTTTTATATTGTTTTTTGCATTGGAACTGAACATAACCGAAGACTTCTCTCTATTTATAGATTGTCCTGAGCACTCCTCGTAAACCTGTAGGATCATCTTCACCGTGTGCATAGTTTGCACATTCGCCTCCAAAAGTAACAGGGAATCATCCGCAAATAAAAGATGATTAACTCGTGGTGCCCTTGGTGCAAGTTTTATACCTTTGATCAGACCATCTGTTTCAGCTTTATTGAGCATAGCCGAAAAACCTTCTGCACACAAAAGGAAAAGATACGGGGATATTGGATCCCCCTGTCTCAAACCTCTCCCCGGGATCACAACATCAGTCAGGTCAGCATTCACACGAAAACGGTAGGAAACAGTAGTGACACACTTCATAATCAATTGCACAAAACTCTCATTGAACCCCATTCTTCTCATCATTCTTTCCAGAAAAGGCCACTCCACTCTATCATATGCCTTACTCATATCAAGCTTGAGTGCCATGTAAACCTCCTTTCCTTTCTTTTTCCTCCTCATAAAATGTGACATTTCATAGGCAAGAATAGTGTTATCCGAGATCAATCTTCCTGGAACGAAAGCACTCTGATTTGGAGACACAATATCCCCAAGGACGACCTTTAGACGGTTTGCGATAACTTTGGAAATGAGTTTATACACCACATTGCATAGGCTAATAGGGCGAAAATCCTTCAAACGATCAGGGTTCTGAACCTTTGGGATAAGCACGACAATAGTCTCATTCCATCCTCCGGTATACTGCCGCCATGCAATACATGTAAAACCTCTTTAACCACAGTCTCACCAACCGTCCCCCAGAACTTTTTATAAAAAATTGCTGGCATACCATCAGCTCCGGGAGCTTTGAGATCACCCATTTCATCGAGTGCTCTTTTTATCTCCTCTTCTGAATATTCAGTTGTGAGGTACTCATTCATCTCAGTTGTCACTCGTGGAACAATCGTGTTTAGGACACCATTCAGATCCGTACCTGCCATGGGGGTAAACAAGGAGGAAAAATGGTTAGAAATGAGGGCCTTTAAATCCTCCTCCCCCTCCACCACAACTCCATCATCACCCTTAAGCTTTTTTATGGTATTTATCTTTTTTCTCTCTGACGCATAAGCATGAAAGTAGCTGGTATTACGGTCTCCCTTCTCCAACCAATGAGCATGCGCCCGCTGCCTCCAGAAAATATCAAGTTGATTTTCCAGTCTCTCCAACTTGTACCGAGCTACTTGTTCCTTTCGAACATTTGTCTCTGTCACATCACCTCGCCTTATATCCTCTAGTTCTTTACGGATTTTTTTAATGCGTTGCTGGAGATCACCTAAGACATCCCTGCTCCATACATGCAGGTCTTTTGACACTAATTTCAGCATATCCATTGTGTTTGAGGCTCCCAAGTCAGCAGCATCTTTCCAGGCTGATTTGACCACTTGCTCACAATCGTCTTCTAAAAGCCAGCGAGCCTCAAACCTCTTGTTCAAAACAGGATTCCTTGGCCGTGTCCTCCTACTCGGACCCACAATCGAAAGAAGAACAGGTCGATGGTCTGAGTGCTCAGGACAACCATTTACAACCTTATAGTTTGGGAATCTTGCACACCATTCTGGGTTTGCAACGGCTCGATCCAGCCTTTCACGGATATAACCATCCACTCGGTGATTGTTATTTCGCCATGTGAAGATATCACCCTCAAAGCCAAGATCATTCAGATTACAAAAGTTTAGTGCAGTTCTAAATCTCTCCATTTGAATCTGTGGTTTTTGTGCCCCACCTTGTTTCTCAAAGCTATACATGATCTCATTAAAATCACCCATACATACCCAAGGCAATTTTTCCTGAAGATGCAAAGTACGCAGAAGCCTCCACGTCTCTTCCCTTTTTTCCACCCTTGGCTCACCATAGATGCCTGTGAACCTCCACTTGAAACCATCCACCTCGGTGATATCCACATCAATATGCATACGTCCCATCCAGCGCAAACTGAGATTTATATGGCGCTTCCAAAACAGCGCTAAACCTCCACTCCTTCCTACACATTCTTTGAATACTACATGTGGCATTCCAATTTTATACTTCAGTTTTTCAATCCCTTTCTTGTCCAATTTTGTTTCAGACAAAAAAAACACATCAGGGTCCTCCTTCTTCTGAAGTCTCAGAAGACCTTGAATGGCCGGCCCGTTCCCCATCCCCCGGCCGTTCCAACCACAAAGCTTCATTGGGACTCGCGGAGCTGTTCCGACAGCTCCGCAATCATCAAGTTGGTAGTAACATCACCTTCGTGTCCAGCTCTAGTCTTCTTCAAATTCGAATCCACATCCATCTGATTAGTATCACCCTCAAAAACCCTTTTGTCCCCTGGATCCGGAGGCTCCTCGTCTACACATAACAACGGGTACCCAAACCTGAACATATGGACAGCACGTAAAGCCCTCCCATTTTTTCCCGCATCAGAGCCTACAGCAGTCTTGGCAGAGATGAAGTATGTACCAGTGAGTCGAATGCTCTTCGCTGCCATGCCTTGTGTGTTACTCACGGTAATAAACAAACGAGCAGATGCAGTCCAAGGAAAAGATTCCACTGTACCTAATATGCATTCATCATTACTAATTACCTCAAAATCACTCTGGGGCATCTCGAGCCAAGTATCTTCTGAATGCTCCTCTTGCGGTACATTCAGCTGCTCTAAATTGGAGGGCGAGATGGCTTGCTGATCCGCTCCCTCTCCTTCTTCCTTGAGGACAATATCATCTTTCTTCCTTCCAAAATCCAGGCCGAACAAGGTTGTGGCCTTCACACGCATCAAATCCATGCACTTCCTTTTATTGCTTGATTTCCGGAGAATTCCAACAGCGCGAGCTCTGAAATTGCTCCAATCAGACATGTGGAGCTCGCCGCCCTGGGTTGGAACCCCTCGAGCAGCCATGAGGCTCACGGTGGTCGGGGCCGTCCCCATCCCAGGCACTATCCCGCCGCCGCCAGATCACCCTTTTACTTTCTTCAGAAACGCAGGAGAGGTATGTGGATGAATCTGTGTCGGGGAAGAAAGGGGAAAACGGTGGCAACGAGGAAGGTATGGAGTGCGCTATTGGTGGGAAGGCAGAACAGCTCGTGCCTGAGCTGAAGCGGGAGAAATTGATAGGAACGGAGGCTGATTGAGGAGGGGCTGGGGGAGATTAGACCGGCCTCACGCCGGTCGCCGGCAGATCGCCGAAGTCGCCATAGAGGACGAAGTCAACCACGATGAGCTTTTGGAAAGGAAACACGCATACTTGGTGGCGTGTAAATGTATCCAAGTTTGTCCTGAACCTCGCCGTGTAAGGTTATGGGAATCACTACAAATGTAGTCGGCGGATGTTTGGTA
Organism: Poa pratensis; assembly: GCA_947311845.1. Lineage (NCBI taxonomy): Eukaryota > Viridiplantae > Streptophyta > Magnoliopsida > Poales > Poaceae > Poa > Poa pratensis. The sequence goes on along the minus strand of CAMZMU010000085.1, from coordinate 125,933,327 downwards.
CTTTGGTCAGTACTAGTTTTACGAGGGAGAGAATTCATACATGACAATCTTACAACAGTGATATCCCTCCTAGCATGATCAACGACCCATTGACCATGATACAAAGAAACTAATACACATTTCCATCGATGGATGATTAGTAACCTGTAGTAACAGTTATTTTTCTTCTCATACAAGCAGACAAAGCTAAATACTAGGAAATGCAGCATTACATTACATATGGTTCGAACTGATGAGTGCACTCACAGCCAGCTATCCGGGAGACCGATGTTCTGAAACTTATGGGACGACGCACTGCCGCTCTCGATCTCGGGGCCGTCGTCGTCGCCGTCGAGCTCCTCGACGCCGCTTTCCGACGGCATTGACAGCATGAGCACCGGAGAACGCGGTTGCGGCAACGGTGGAAGGACGCCGTCGTCCCAGGCGAGGAAGTGAAGCGTGATGGGGCGCAGCGCGTGGCGGTGCAGCGACAGCTTCTGGCTGAGCGACACGGTGTCGTAGCACCTAACGTCGCCGGCGGTGGAAACCATCCAGGGAAGAACCTTCTCCCCGCCAATGCGTGAGACCACAAGCAGCTTCCTCGCCTGGCACGCCGCCCGGTGAAGCTGGAGCAGGCCCGACCGCGTGGACGCTACGCCCGGCGTGCTCTCGTCCGCCACCGACGACACGTAGATGAACCCTTCCTTGGTACGGCTGAAGGCGAAGCCGAGCCTGGTGTCCCCCTGCCGCAGCACCAGCTCCAAGGCGGTCTCGCCGCCGGCGCCCGCCGGCGCGTACCACAGGCGCACCGCGCGCACCACGCCGATGTCCACGCCGTGGTAGTCCTCGAACCCGTACAGGCTGACGTTGGACATGTTGGCCAGGTCGGAGAGGGTGTTCACCGTAGGGACGGCCGTCTCGCCGGAGATCTTGGTGAGCAGCGCCTCCGACTGGACGCTGGTGAGCCGGACAGGGACGCCGGAGCGGCGGGAGGAGGCGAGCCAGGCGTCGGCGCGGGCGAGGGTGTCGTCGAGGGAGTTGTAGCGGGTGTGGGTGCCGTCCGTGGCCCTGGGGAGCAGCAGCAGCGACATGAAGCGGCTCGAGTCCGGCATTGGCAGCAGCTCCCTCATCTTCTTCTCCCACGGGAACGGTTCGTACGCCGACGCGATCTTGGCCTCCCGCAGCGCGGCCACCGTCAGCATCTTCTCCTTCTTCGAAGACCTCATCATGGATCTTGCAAAAGTTAATTTCCTTTCAGTGCAATCTATTTCCTTCTGAACGTGAAGATAATAATTAAGAACATGGATCAACAGAAGAATGCGCGGAATGGAATTATAGAGCTAGCCAGGTAAAAGTGGATCCGCGGAGACGAATAGTTTATGAATCAGCGAGCATTAGTTTAGTGAAGAAGCAGTAGGATGCAATGTTGGTATTTGGTTCCTATATTAATCTGGCGTTCATAAGTAATCTGTAAACAGCCATGCATCCTCGCAAGTTGGCTTTTTGTTTGAGCCGATCTGAACGGAGATTGGTAGAAGGAAAGCGTCGCCAGGATCGACAACGCTGATGCCAAGGTCGTGTTAGATCTTGGATGATCTCGGAAAGGTCAATCGAGCGTCGTGGGATCTGCGAGGATTTCTTAAATAAAAACCATGTTGCAAAATATATGACCGCGTTGGGCAAGGGACTCTTCCTGGCAAGAACTTTCTTTAGTTAGTAGGAGTAATGGGAACGGTATTGCCCCCCTTCATGAATGCAATTTCACATCCATTGCTGCAAAGAGTGAAAAAAGAGATGACTGTACAAAAATTACAAAAAACAGCACATTTCACACAACCTTATATAAAAATTACTGAGATTCTTTTTTCACGAACACCCACTCGGATACAATCAAACCACACTGATATGCTCGATTAAGTATGTTAATTGTTTTTCTGACCGCTTGAGCCCGCTATCAGACCCAGGCCGTTAATGGCCGTTTTTTGTTCACCGAGTTAGGTTTGAACTGACCGTGTTTGGAATCGACCCTATCTCACTATCTCCACCCTCTTCTCTCTCGCATCCGACCGACGACTGCAACAGCTCGCCGACCCACCGCAACGTCGTGGCCACTGCTATCACCATGCCTTCGTGAAATGGTGGTGAGACCAGTGGGAGCGGCAGCCTCCTCTCCTCCTCTGAGAACACACCAGTGAGTTTCCTTCCTCGGTTAGGGTAAGGGTTAGCAAATGGGGATGTCGTAGATTTGAGATGTAAATTTCCCATGAGGGATGGGATGGAATGGTGGATTCATAATTCAAGAACAAGAAACTTTGTGACCATTGGAAGAAATGAAACCTACTATTGCAGACGGTTCACGTCCATATGTCTCAGCCGGTTTTCCCATCCGGTTTTCTGAAATGGTGTAAATATATCCCGTGGGTGTTGGCGAAAAAAATCCTTGTGATCCTTTTTGACAAATTTATCAGAAATATGGTTTTTTCTTTTTCAGTTTGCTCCGTTAGCATGACACATCAGAGGCTACGAGTCTGTTTGTTGGTACTTTTTTTATGTTGTTTAATTGTTTTCTCGCCTTTTAACTTCGTGCACTATGCAAATTCATCTGGAGTGGCGCGTCTCTTTGCCCACGAGGGACTCTCCTGTAATTATCGTTGTTATCTTAATTGGATCGAGTGTGGAACCCGAACCCAATTTTCTAAAAAAAAATCGACACTTGAGTGGCTCCTTTTGTAAGATGAGTAAAATTCATTTGGTTTCGTGTGATTCCATTTGGTACTCATACTTGAGAATTACAGAATAGTTAGCTTGATATTGCAGTCTGACATTGTGTTACCGTTCCATTTAGTCTGATTTGGCTTCGTCCAGCAATCCACTACCCACGTGTATAACAAGGTGGCGACGGCGGTCCTACCTGTCAGAGAAGGTCTGTATTTTTTGTACATTAGCCCCCTTCAAATTTCCTTATGTAACATAGGGTCTCATACTATTTGCAACAGGGCCCTTATGTTAGATATGTAATTTTACTCTTGTACTGCGATTATAATCACGAGATCAATGTTTATTGATGACGATCTTAGAACAATGATGAGCCTCCTAGAATGATCAACGACCCATTGACCATGGTATTATAAGGACACCCTTTCCATCGATCGACCATCTGATAAAGCTAATACTTGAGCGAAACGAAATGCAGCATACTACACGACGCATGTGCTTTGAACTGATCTCAGTCCAGTTACATCCAGCTATCCGGGAGGCCGATGTTCTGGAACCTAAAGGAGGAGCCTTTGGGTCCTCCCTTGCCACCCTCGACCTCGGGCCCGTCGCTCTCGCCCTCACCGTCGAGCTCCTGCTCCTCGACGTCGCTTTCGGACGGGGCTGACAGCATGAGCACCGGCGACCGCGGCGGCGGCGCCAGCGGCGGGAGGACGGCGTCGTCCCAGGCGAGGAAGTGGAGCGTGATGGGTTTCAGCGCGTGGCGGTGCAGCGACAGCTTCTGGCTGAGCGACACGGTGTCGTAGCACCTGACGTCGCCCGCGGTGGAGACCATCCAGGGCAGCACCTTCTCCCCGCCGACGCGGGACACCACCAGCAGCTTCCCCGCCCGGCGCGCCGACCGGTGCAGCTCGAGAAGGCCCGACCGCGTGGACGCCACGCCCGGCGTGCTCTCGTCCGCCACGGACGACACGTAGATGAACCCTTCCTCGGTGCGGCTGATGGCGAAACCGAGCCTGGTGTCCCCCTGCCGCAGCGCGATCTCTAACGCCGTCTCGCCGCCGGCTCCCTGCGGCGCGTACCACAGCCGCACCGCGCGAACCACGCCGATGTCCACGCCGTGGTAGTCCTCGAACCCGTACAGGCTGACGTTGGACATGTTGGCCAGGTCGGCGAGGGTGCTCACCGTGGAGACGGCCGTCTCGCCGGAGATCTTGCTAAGCAACGCCTCCGTCTGGACGCTGACGAGCCGGACAGGGACGCCGGAGCAGCGAGAGGAGGCGAGCCAGGCGTCGGCGCGGGACAGGGTGTCGTCGAGGGAGTTGTAGCGAGTGTGGGTGCCGTCCATGGCCTTGGGGAGCAGCACCAGCGACAGGAAGCGGCTCGACTCCGGCGTCGGCAGCAGATCCCTCATCTTCTTCTCCCACGGGAACGGCTCGTACGCCGACGCGATCTTCGCGTCCCGAAGCGCCGCCACCGCAACCATCTTCTCGTTCTTAGAACCTGCGATTGACGTCATCAAATGAATCTTGCAACGGTTAATTTCGTCCACTTTCGGTCTGAACAAGAATATGCAAAGCAAAACCAGTAAGATGTTGACACGTGGCTCAACCTAGGAGCTCAAATCTTAGGGAACTTAGATATTGTAGAGATGTTTTCATCTTACAACAAAATAATTAGAACATTGTTCAACAGAAGAATGCGCGGAATTTTGTTTAAAAAAAGGAATTCGCTGAATAGCATATAGGGCCAGCTCGCCAGCTAAAAGTGGATCTGCTCACGAACAGTTTATCAATCAACGAGCACTAGTTTAGTGAAGTAAGATGCAATGTTGGTATTTGGTTCTTAATCTTTTCATTCACCAAGTGATCTGTCAAACAGCCATGAATGCTTGCAAGTTGGCCATTTTGGTTTGAGCTGATCTGAACTGTAAAGCATCGCCAGGATCGACAACGCTGATGCCAAGGTCGTGTTGTATCTTGGATGTTCCCGAAAAAGCCAGCGCATTGTGGAATCTGGAGGATTCTTAAATAAAACCATGTTGGCAGATAAGATCCGGGCAAGGGACTCATTCTGGCAAGAACTTTCTTTGTCAGTAAGAGGCAACGGTATTGTACCCTTCATGAATGCAAAACTATGCAACAGCTAGGGAAAAAGATGAATTTGGAAGTAGAGGAAATAGTCTCATCCATTAGTAAACATTTCATAGCTTAGGATATCACACTAATCATAGAGAATTACGATAATGTCCCAATAAATCTGATTCGCGTATGCCCGATCCAAGACATTTCTAAATATAGATGTGCCACCCACCATGACGAAATTTCAGAAACTAAATAACGGAATTAGGTGAGCAAGAAAGAGATCAGGACAGCTTTGCAACTACCAAACTTCCGAAAGCACGACAAGCCTATCGGAATCTCTTAGAAGAAAAGAAATAAAAAAATGTTGTCCAATCTATGTTGTGCATCTCTTTAAAGAATCATTAAATTTTAACAAACCATTTATTCTGAAGAACCCCATTCAAATAGAGGTGGTTATTAATAAAATGACTTATAAATCATGAACCGGGGCCGGCGGTGCACCACGGCCTAGCCTCAGCCTTAAACATGTTATTTACTTTTGTTCAAAAATATAAGAACAATATAATTCATTATCAAATGGAGATAGTAGATGTTAATCATGTATGCCTTCATAATTATGCTTGAAAAATCCTGTCGTTCTTTTCCTTCAAAATTTTGCACACGGGCTACTTAAGTCATAAAACTCATTACTAGGCGATTTTCACAAGATGCGTAGAATTTCATCAGGATTTTCCCTAGCTGCGTGGATTGTAACTGAACTTTTACTAAGGAACTGAAACTAAATTTCACCAGGATGTGTATGTAACTACAGTAGTATTTTTACTGAAAAATAAAATTTTCATCTAGAGGCAAGAAGGGACGAAGCAAAGCAAATAAGCAATGCGAATGCGCAAGAGAACGGGTAGTTCTCACCGTCGAGCTCGATGCTCTCGCGGCTGGAGCTGCCGAACTCATCGCCCCGCGACCGCCGGCCGACGCGCCTCCCAGACGATGCAATGCTACCACTGGAGCAGGACCCCGACTCGGACGCGCTGAGGTCCGCCTCCTGATCCGCCGCGGACGGGGAGGAGTCGCCGCCGCGCTTGAAGGCCGACTTGAGCATCTTGTGCATCTTGCGGCCGCTGGACCTGGACGCCGGCGGCGGGAAGGTGGCGTCGCTCAGCATGAAGCAAGCACGCTTCTTTGCTTTGCTCTGCTGCCGGTGGTGTCGGGGCGAGAGAGATGAAGGGATGGTTGGGCTTGTGACGGGATCGATCGCAGAGTTTCCTACATAGGCGCACGTCTTAACATTCTTCAGTTCGGCGTATGATTGGCCGCTGGATCAACTAGGCAATTTTGTATACCGGGGCAACGGTCCAATAACCAAAGCCAGAACCTGGACGGACGCAGATCGTACAGTGGAAAGTGCACCGGAGACCTAAACAATGTTCCTCGGTTGGCCAGAGGGAGGATTTATGGGATTTCACTTTTCTTTTAGTTTTTCTATTTTATGATTAGTTGCGAACAACACACGGCGCAAACGAAAAAAAAATCATATGCGCAGTTTGAAAATCCAGCGTGCAAGCACCAAAGCAGAGGGAAGTCCATCATCAAGCCGATGATCTAGCCGCCACCCTACCCCCTCGCCATGACCAGAAAGTAAATTTTTTTTTGGGTGGGGGGGGGGGGGGGGGGGGGGGGGGGGGGGGGGGGAGTGCTGAAGATGAATATAAAGAGCAGGCTAACAGCCCAAAAAGAGCTCGGATTGTCGTGATGTTGCCGTCGAGAAGGGGAACCCTATCCCCTCTTGTCCAATATTTAGGACACTGACCTGCCGTTAACATACAATAGAGACGAGGACCCAAAAATAGAAGCAGGCAAATTCTTTCTCTCGCAAACCTCGACTCCTGAACAACCACCCACAACAAACGGCTATCAGCTTTGGCCCACTCTCTTTGGATCCCACATTTGCTAGAATGCCCCTCCAAAGAGTAAAAGACACCTACATTGCAGTTGCCGCCCAATCCAAGATGAATTTTTGGGATTTCCCTTGAAAGTAGGGGTGGGAGAAGAGACCTTGAAGGCGCCGATGGGTAGTCTACATCTCATGACTCACACCCCGTCACCCACAACCCATACTGTCAGGGATGCCGACCAACACCAGCGGAAGTCACATGTTGTTCTTGAAAAGTTGCAGCTCAACCGAGGTCGATGCCTTGACGCCCGACTACCTAAGCTGGAGAAGTTTAGCGTCCATATCCTCGCAACCGCCTTCATTGACTGCCACATGAGCTTCAGGTCCCTTCCTTGGTTGGCGGCGAGGGTAAGAGAACTCAAAGGGGTTGATTGTGAGCTAAAACCGATTTTCATCAAAGCACCCTTGGGAGGACGACGCAAGTGCCGAAATTGTATGACTTTGTTGGTCCAAACCATCTTAGTAATTATCACGTGGGTATGCACTGAATTCTAACGGTTTTCCGTTTTTTGGTAAACCCAAATCTTTTAAGAAAAAACTACGACATATTAGTATTTTTCACATACGTGGGTATGCACTGAATTCCAATTTCTATTGTTTCCTAATGTACATATACCAATTAAGATACTCTGATATGGCATACGTTTTCTTATAACTGCGTTTTTTCAATCATGTGAATCCCATCAGTATCTTTTTACATTTTTATAAGCCTGTAGGGAATCTATATAGGCCCTTTACATATGAGTGATGAGCCTAGGAATATTCCATCTAAAAGTAAATCACCTATATTAAGAGCATCTCCAGTCGTGGCGCCCAAATGGCCGTCCAAAGGCCTTCCGGACAGGCCCTTTGGCCGCCGTCCGGAAGGCCTGACACATTTGGGCGCCGTCGCTCCCCACTCGCGCCGCCTAAAGAGGCCGCCCAATTTTTTTTTTTAATACTGCCGCCAAGGTTTTTCGAATTCAAACCACAAATGGCTAGAAATTCAGAGTTTTAGCCACATTTGGCCACAAATGCAAGTGTTTTTGCCGCCAAATTACATATCCCAAAAAATGCCGCCAAAATACGCGGGGAGATGTCGTTGCCCGGCGTCTGATTGTCGCCGCCACCGGCAGGTCTAGATGTCCTCTGGCTGGGGCACGTAGCCATCGCCGGGCTGGGTCATGTCGGGGTCCTCATCGTCGACGACGCCGGTCCCGGGCGTGACGTTCTCGCCGTTCTGGGGCGGCTGAACGAGCCCGAGCTCCTGCAGGATTGCGGCGCGATATATGTCGTGCGCCGCCCTGGCCAGCGGATCCATGTTGGAGATGCTGGCCTTCAAGATCATGAAGTCCTGGCTCCGCTTCTTGACGGCGGCTTTCTTCTGTTCGACGTCGATCCTGACGTCGGCCTTCTGCATCAAGGTCGCGCACCTTGCGTTGTTCTCATCGCGCCACAAGCTCGAGTTGGAGCAGACGTCGGCGAGGACCTTGTCGATGGAGGACTGCACTCTATCCGTCTTAGCCGCCGCAGCCAAGGCTGTTTTCGCCTCCTTGTGCCCTGTTGGCCGCCCTTCTGAGTTTTGCGGATCGGCGTTGGTGTCACCGCGTCCCTTCTTGTTCAAAGTCCGGCGATGCGCCTTCCATTTCTCACAATTTTGGAGAAGCTTGTATCAATGCATCAACTTGAAGTCTTTCTCCTTATTGAGCGACTTGTACAACAGAAGGGCGTCGACGAGCTACAACAAAACAAGCCTACGACGATCACAACAAAGCAAGAACACAACAAGGGGATCGCGCCGCCAGCCGGTTACCTGATCCGCCGGGCCCTTCCCACTCTCCGGCCGATCGACGATGTTCTCATGGCAGCCGTGGAACTTGTTGACGATGCGTTGAACAATGCGCCACCTATGCTCGATGGCGCCTTGGCCGCGCACCATGTTCACCTTGTAGAAGTCCTTGGTGTGCCGGCGCTCGTCGAACTCTTCCTTGACCCTCCTCCAGTAGGCGCCGCTTGACTGGTTTGTGCGGGTGAGCACGCTGGTGGTGATGAACTTCCATGACTCGACCATGCACTCGTCCTCCTTGGTCATCCAAACGATGCCGCGGCTGCCCTTCTTCTTCGTCGCGGCGTGCTCACCGACCACAGCCGCGGTCACCACCCCTCCTCTTCGATCTCCTCGTCGGTGTCCTCGTCCTCCTCGTAGTACACCTCGTCGTCGTCGAACTCGTCGTCGTCGACATCCGCCGCCCGGCCGTCGCCGTTGATTAAGTCGTCCATGAGATCGGAGGTCTGCTACACACAAAAAACGCATCGACGGCAGTCACGCCTCGCCTATGCATCTATGGTACATATCATGCCATCCAAAACGTGACCTCATACCTGCAGGGGTTCTGTGTGATCGGCGGTGATTCTGTCGATCACATGGGAGGCGCCGGCGTCGAATGAGAGGCTACGACCGGCCTGCGCGTTCGCCTGTTCGGCGGGGTGCCTCCGCAACGCCGGCGATGACAAATCGACGGGGCGGTTTAGATCGAGCCCACAAGAAGGGAAGATGACTTTGGGGTCGAAGCCGCCGTGGTGCTGGCTGTCGGCGTACTCGGGGGTGAACCTGGAGCGAGGAGTGCCGGCGGCGGCGCTTTCGGCGAAGAAAGAGGAATTCGACGGAGAGCCGCCGATCTTGCATCGAAGAATGGCGGCGCTCTCTTGGCTACCTCCCAAAGCATATGCTTGGTTCAAGGCCGCGACGGTCTTGTTCATGGCGGCGAGGCTCTTTGCCGTCAATGGCTGCGAGGGCGGGTCGAGCAGTTTTCTAGCTTTCGCCGCCGCCCGCCACGGCTCTGCGTCTCCAATCGGCGCCGGAGAACGCCGAGGTCCCAATCCGACTTCTCCTTGGGCGGCGGGGCCTTGCGCGGAACGCCCAGCGTCTACTTCGCCGCCGCCTTCTTCTTGGCCTTCCCCTTCTCTTTGGGCACGGCCGGCGGCGCCATGGAATCCGAGCCGTCGCGGCGGTAGGGTTTTTCTTTTGGCGGGAGGGATGGCGGGATATCTGGCGCGAGATTTGGGATTTTGGGGGGAAGCCGACATTTATTGCGAGCGCCGTCTCACTGCCAGGCGTGGCCCGCCTCCCCAAGTTGAGCGCGTGGGCTAGGCGTGCCGGGCACAAAACTGGGCCGTGCCGGACAGAAAACTGATTTGGTCGGCGTGAGTGGGGAAAAAATGTGTCCGGCACGCCCCAAAGGCCTTTGGACGGCCATTTGGGCGCACCGACTGGAGATGCTCCCTATTTTTTGTTCTTGACGCTGACATTTTCTTATGCTTGAATCTACAAGATAAATTAATAGATCCCTAACATGACATTTCTTTTCCGAAATGGCCCTAGCATGACATGCAGGAATCATTTTTGGTCTTCTCTCTTAACTATTCTTGAAAGTCAAAGCTGAAATAAAGATTGCACGTTGACCAGGCTGCACCTGTTTCTTGGTGCATTGCATCTGGAAACTATAATAACTAAGAGGGTATATAGCGAGAGTGGCATTTTGTAGCCCGAGCTACACATAATGCGCTTTTTCAAAAAAATAAAATTTGCATTTTTAATTTTCAAAATATTCTGAAAACATTCCCAGGTGAAGATAGTGCTACGATATACAAGTGTGCAAATTTTAATTCTAAATTCCTTTTATTTAAGGCTGGTAAAATGAAAAATGGATGGATCTAGGTGGTGAAAAGTACACAATTGAAAAAACTGAAATTTTTCTACATTTATATTTTTTATGTAGTCTAGAATAATATGGATTTTGGATTCAAAATTTACAACCCATGGATCTCGACAATGTGTACATGTTAATTTTTTGTTTCGAATTTTTGAAACTCAAAATTAAGATTTTGAATTAAAAAACGAACTATGTGTAGGTCAGGCTACATCTGTACTTTCCTTAGCAAACTGAGCTTCCCTCGGTTGGTTAGCTCCTTGTGGTGCAAACAGCTCACCCAGTTTCACAATTTCAAGTTATAGACTTGGCATGTGTGCTTGCAGTTAGCTAAATTTATTTTAGGATTGTCCGTCACCTGTACCTTATTTCACTTAATTGATGGTGAAACAAACATAAAATCTAACTTTCAATTATAGAAATAATATCAATTTAAAATTTGATCGTTTGTTGGTTACAAGGGTTACCACCAACTATGCTTGTCGTCAATAACAGAACAGGTCAATCCGCCAAAATATATATTTTTTAATGGTGATAGCCAGTAATAATCTTATAGCAGACAAAGTTTTGCAGATTTGCTAGACGTATGACGCCTTAAGAAGAGTCCTCTCATCCACGGGTAACTCACAACATGCCACTTGTCATGGCCACAGGTGATTTGCTCAATTTTTTCGTAGATATGTGAAAAAACGAAATAACGTTTGAACCGAGTGTCCCAATCACGTTGTATTTTCCTGGTTGTGCTAGTCGTGTGGTCTTCAAAATTGCATCCCATTTCAATATGTTTCGACGGATTTTTTGCCCTGCCTTGAATTACATTGCGTCACTTACATTACATTTTAATCTTCACTGACTGCCTCCTGCTGCACAGTGTTTTGCCTTCCATTGCACTGTTCTTAGTGCACGTTATCTCCTGTTTTACGCTGCAGTTCATTGAGATGTCCTGTTTTAGGCGCATAATATGTCCTACCTTCCGCTACACTGTGTTCGGATGTCCTTCCATCAATTGTGTAATGCTGTGTTTTGAGCGCATGTTATGTTACGTTCTGCATTCTGCTATACTGCCTAGGGACTAGGGATATCCTGTCTTCGGTTTGCAGTGGGTTTTTCAATGTGCTTCCTTTTAAATACGATCAATGCATTTTTGCTCTACTTTTTGGTTGAACTGCATTTTCAATGTGCTCCTTAAATTAGCTGCACTTAGTTTTTATAATTTTACTTAAAAATCACAACATAAAAACTCCCCAAAAGAGAGAAAATATCGTGAGCACCTAGCTGTGGAATTTCCGCCCGCGTCCCTCCGCCCTGCGCTGCCGCACCACCACGTGGCATTTACCGAACTGCTCGCCTGATCGACCCTGCATCCTCTTTTTCAGAGTTTGGGAACAACCAGGATAAAATTCTCGAGACATGATTTCACTCCACTTTATAAATTATAAACCGAGTGTGGGCGACAAGGTTACTCTTGACGTTGGTCGCCGGCGCATTTTTTAGGCGTTGGAGTTGCAGCGACCGTGGTGCTTAGTGTTCGCGTTGCGCGGTGGTGTTCCAATCCTAGCTAGCTAGGTTGTGGGGCCGTGGAGTGTGGTTTTCGCTCGGTTCCTCTTAATTAACCGAGTGTTGTATGGTTTTTGGGTCCGGTTTCCATATTAACTGGACCAATTCTTTCTACTATAATGCAATGACAGAGCTCCTGCCGGTTACGGTCAAAATAAATAAATAAACCAACAATCTAGATCAAATTCAAGCAGGTTTGTTGTGAATATTTTTCCAACGGTGGTAATCAGTAATATTCCCGCAAGTGACTAACTTTTTAAGGTAACAATCAGAAGTAAAATTTAGGTGTTCTTCTACCCGACTTTTCTGTCTCCCACTAAGAAATCTCAGTTTCGGGAGGGACCAGCGCAGCACACATGTTCTCCTATGTTGAAATTAGAAAGGTGCCAGAATTGCTACACAGCTAAGGGATCCCCTGCCTTGAGATCTCCAAAACAAAAAGGCTTACTTTGGTATAAGAAGCACAAGAACAGTTGTTTTAACCTGCCCGATTGTCCCCCAAAACATTCCATTGGTTCGCGTGCATCACTTCATTAACAAGCATCCAAAAAGAAAAAGAAAAAAGTCCTTGAACTAGAAAGTTTGACAAGCTGAATCCTCTCTGATCTGAATCAATTTCACTGCCAATGTTTCTTTTGCAAGAGAAGAAAGAAGAGGAGAAACTAAAGCAAAGTATGAGGAAGTGGATACAGATGAAGTACCTTTTGTCGGACTCGTTGGCGATCCGTTCTTCAGCTTAGGCACACTCTTCGATCGCTTCATCTTCCAATCCATACCGATGAATTCAACTGCTGGGAGAAGAATCTGAGCTTAGGGTTCCTATGTTCCTCCTTATGAACAAACAGCCATTCGCTATAATCCTAAATCATAAAAGGTCATGTGCACGAAGGACAGGCAGGCATTTTTCGGTTCTAGCCTCCCTGATCAACTGGTGAAATATCGCTTCAGTTACTGAATTTGGGAGGAATCTATTTTTTCTGGAAATTAAGGTAAAAACGCAGAAGTGATGGTGTATAACATTTCACCAAGAATGAAAATCAGTTTTCTTGCGGCCCTAGAAGCTACCAAGAGCAAATGCCCGTTAGTTCCAATGCAGTTAGTTTGTCTATAGCTGAGAGACCAGCTTCTACGGTATTCCAGTTTCTTACAGAATGTCATTGTCAGATGCTAATCCATTTCAAGTATAATCACAAAAAATGTTACTTCACAACCATACAACAAAGTTGATGGAGACAACTGGATGATTCATAAAACTTCTGTATAAAAAGCTGCAATGCAGGCTATGGCTAATGGTGCAATGAATAAAGTAGTTTGTTGGTTAACTATGAAAGTTGGACCGCTTTGTTCTGTTTGATTTCGTTTTTTTGTGTGCTTTTTTTGTTGGGTCATCCGGGCCCGGTGCTCCTTGTAATTCCTGGCATTCCCCTTCCCACAAAGCAAAATATGTGCAAGCTTTACGCGCATTTTAGACCAAAATGTGACACCACAAAGGAACACAATAAATTGTGCGACCAAACGCGTAAAAGGTATTAAAATTTCTTGTTTTTTAGTTTGATTTGAAATGTGCAACCAGTTCGTTAAACATGTGTATAGTCACCTTTCAAGTATCAGATTAAGGCTATCTCAAGTAGGTGTGATCAACCAGGTTTTGTACAAAACCGTGGACAAATACCATTACAGATTGTATCCCTGGTATCTGTGTATGATATTGCAAACGTAAGTCAGCTGGGACCTCCGCTTAATTTAATTGAACATTGCATCTTACTATGCTTATAAAATAGTGCCATTGGTCTTAGGGAACTGGAAGTGGTGAATCTTCTGCAGTCTCAAGAAAACACAGCTAATAAATCAGCAACCAGCATCCAGTGCTGCATATAGTATGCCATATTTGACTGTAAAGTTACAAGATATGAAGTAGTACGAAGCTACCTACAGTTTGTCTTGGTAGTGTAGCTGTACGTGGATGCAAGATCCCTCATGGTGATGATGAAATCACCGCCTCCTCTTTTTAGGACTACAGCTCACTAATTAATATTTTGACTTTGGACCAAGTGAAGCCTCAAATTCAGGAATCAATATTGATGGGTTTAATTTTATTTACTTACTGCTTGCTGTATGATTTGGTTTAAAGCATATTTAGGGTAGCTGTGTTTGGATAAAGAATCGTAGATAGGTGGTCTTATAAACGCAAGAGAAGAAAGGAAAAAATTATGATGGATTGTTGGTCCTCCAAATGATAAATGAACTATGACTTGTGGAAAATAAATAAATAGACTTCAATGTAAAAATAACATATGTTCCATTCAACATAATATTTTAGCCTCAAGTACAAAATGGATTACTTCAGCGATTTGATCCATCTTTTCTCCTATGTTAATAGTTCTTTAATATATTAGTACTTTCTATTTTTATTTAAATTACTACTTTATTTAAGAATACTCTTGCTTCAGAGTTGCATTCAAGCTATTATTTACTAAACACTATGAACAATCCCTTATGTTATTATGTTTAAACCAATTCTCACAATGTTAAAAGAAGTCTTCTAACTTAGAGCTGAAGTCTTGCGGCAATAATGAATTCGAAGTTGAACAATGGATATTCTTGCATCCGCTTGTAAGGAGCCTACCTTGAAAAATACCTACCCTGAAAGATCCACTTGTGGAACTCTAGAATGAAGCCTACTGGAGTTTGAGGATCTCAAAGATAAATAAGAAAATGGAAACAAACAAGGGAGGCTGTTCTTGGACAACCCCCATGCCAGCTTGGCACTTGATAAGTAGAAGCTTCTCTTGATTTTGCTTCACTACATACGAGGAATGCTATCATCAGGTAAGATTAGATGACGTTATACCTATAAGAGAAATGGAAACATGAAAGCTTCTGGTTTCTGAAGTGAATCTACATGTAACAAAATACAGTCGCATCTTGCAAAGTTGTCCTACTCTGGTCTGCAAAGAATGTCGGAAGCTATGCAATATTTTGTACTATCACAGTAGGTTTCTCACGACAATTATATTGGACCGGAGAGAGTTTTTACAAGTTTAATAAAAAATTGCTTCCTCCATTTTAAATGAAGTGTCGATGTTTTAGTACAAATTTGTGGTAAACGGCGTCACTTAATTTGGAATGGAGGGAGTAACATGTTATCATTGTCTATACACTGGACATGATATGATAGTATTTGGAATACAGGCATCTCTTTTCAAGGGAGGGAGATATTTATACTCCCTCGTTCTAAATTATAATAAGTTTTGACCACGTCAATGTGGACTAAATGCGGATTGAAATGACTGAATCAACACACTTACATACGCCTAGATACGAACGAATCAAGAAACAACTAATTAGACTTAAATTTAAAAACGAAGGGAGTACTTATTGGGCAGTGGGTTTCTATTTTTGAATATGAATATTTGGTATACACTGCTCCATGAATAAAGCATGTGGATCACTGTCAAAACAAGGCCGCATATTCTGCTTATCGGTTGTTATGTTTCTGCATACAGTGTGCCCAAGACCCCAAGACTAAGGATGAAACCAGAACTTCAAAAATTAAAACAAGGAAAGTAATTTTGTTGGTTGTATCTTGTATGCATCCTGGATGCAGAGGCAATGGCTTGAACTTTTATGTGGCTCCACGCTCTACAATTAGCTCGATACTTATAAAAACCAACAAATTGCTTGGATAGAAAGAAGTGAAAGAACATCATTCAATAATTAAGAACAGAGTAGCCACATATGAATTGAAAAAGTGACGGACAAGTTACCTTGGACACTTTCCCTTCCCCGTCTACAGTACCAAGAAGGGCGATTTGTGAACCTCTCCGGGCGATCCACCTCGCCGCCGCCGAATCGGCGGTTTCCTCGCCCTCTGCCGGCCGCTCCGGCGGCGGGAGGACGGGGGAACTCCGATTCGCGGCGTGTATATAGTGTAGGGTTGCCTAGGGTCTCAGCCGGCGGCGTCGGGAGGGCGGCGGCGCTGCCGGTGTTGTGTTTTGCTGGTGGAGGTCTTCCCCTTCGACGACGGCGCTCCGGTGGAGCTCCGGAGTGGATCTTCTACCTCTGGCGTCCTCGCAGCTCTGGGCAGCTGCCGTGGGCGTCTTCCCCGCGCCGGAGATCGGAGACGGCGATCTCGGCTTTTGAAGGTCTGGGAGCAACTCGTGTTGAAGCAAGCGGGCGTGGCGGCCGGTGGAGCAGGATGGAGGCCCTCCGGGGTTCAAGTTCCGAAGACTTCCTGTCGGCCTGGGGACATCTGCTGATCCAAGGACGAAGTGGCGATGCGGCGGCGGCACGCCATCGGTGCGTTCTGTGTTTCGTCGGCGTCAACGCAGTGCAGAAGTTGGACTTGTTTGTATTTTTATCTTATGTGGAGGTCCTTTCTGTATTTGTCTTGCTTTAGTGGTAGGGTTGTTTCTTCGCAAAAAAAGAGTAGCCACATATGAGCAGCGCTCACAGTCCATGTACTTAGACAGACCTTAGAATCACATGTAAAGAATATGCATCCACGTAGCTTTATAAGAGCATCTCTAACAGAGCCCTCAAAACGCGCGGAACCGTAAAATAACTGCCAAAGACGGTTCCGAAACCTTAAAAACGACGATAGCAGTGCCCGTAAATTTCGCGAACCCGTAAAACTTTTTGAGGGCGCCCGGCAATTCGCCCCTCCAACCTGGGAAAGTCACGTTTTGGCGGCCGAACCGAAGGGCGAACCCTATCCCTTTCATTGCGTTGGCGGGAGTGAAACTTCAGCCCGCGCTTTTCCCCTCTTCCGCCGCCGCCGCCGATTCTCCTTCTTCCCCTGCTCCGGCGTCCGAAGACCGCCCCCGTCGCGCCGGCATGGAGGATGCCGGTGCTTCTCTGTTCACCGTCCCTGTTGCGGCGGCCGCAGAGTCAGATCCAGTGGGCGCTAGACTCGCCCAGCCGCGGTCGCCGCCGCCAGCCCCGCGGCCCCGCGCCAGGGGCCGATTCGTCCGGCAAGAAACGGAAGCGGCTCGGAACCGCGGGCGCGGCCCAAGCTTTGGCCGCCTCCGCCGCCGCCGCTGCCCCATCCGCGCAACCCGGCAAAGGGAACGGGAGGCCGAGGACGCCTGTGCGGAAGATCAGGGTCCCCTCCGCCGCCGCGGCCAAAGCTGCCGCCGCTGTCGCCGATTTGGCCGCCTCTGCTGCCGCCATGGGTCCGCCTCCGCCACCCCCTACAAACCCGAGGTACGCATTTGTCCACTCTTCACGGCGACGAACTAGTTCGGTAGTTGTAGCTAGCCTAATTGACCGCGATTGTGCTCAAATTTGTAGCATCCCCGTGGTCGACGGTACGAATTCGTTTGTTGACATGATGAACGATGCGTCCGTCGACATCGATGACACCCCTCTCGGTGATTATTCGTACGACGAGACCGACGGAGGAGTTGAAGGTGGAGGTGGGGAGGACGATGATGAGGTTGAGGAGAATATTCTATTTTAAGGTTCCGCTTTACGAATACTGCTATTGCGGCTCGTTCTCCCGCAAAAAACGCGCACTTTCCAACCCTTATAAAACGTTTACGGTTCCGCGGTTTGAGGACTCTGTTAGAGATGCTCTAACACTATACTAGACGCACATGTTGGCACATGTGAATCAAGCCTGTATGCCGACTGCCCATCATGGGTTGACGTAGATGTCGAGCTCGAGCAGGTCGGGGCGGACGGTCTTCCAGAGCACGTACCCGCGCGCCATCCTGAACTGCCCCATGCCGCCGACCACCGGGAGCTCCCGCACGGCCACACCGGTGTCGTCGCGCCCCATCACCGTCACCGAGCTCCCGGCGTACGGGCCCGACGTGAGCACCACGTTCATGTTCACCATGAGCTCGAAACCGCCCTTGGACGAGGCGACGATGTACTGGCCCTGGGCGCGGCCCAGGGTGGCCGACGTCGCCGCCGTGCCCTCCGTCAGTACGTCGTCCATCACCACCGTGTTGCCGAAGACGCCGCGCGGGCCGCGCGCCACGATCACCGCGCTGTCGCCCAGCACATCGTGCATGTACACGTGCAGGTGCGCCGACGTCCCCGCCGCCGCCGCCAGCCGCGGCGACGTCAACGCCAGGACGACGACAATGGCGGCGAAGTACATGGAGTGGAGCTTGAAGAATGCCATGGCTCGCCGGGATGAGTGGAAGGGAGGCGCGTGGATGTACTATATGCCAACTATATGCCAAACTACGCGTTACACTCGATCTCCGTACTCACTCACTGCTCACTACTGATGGACCAGATAAACAGTAGGATTCGATTTATGGCATTAGAGGTCACGGTCCCCTGGATCTTGAAAATCCACTTGAGGTGTATTGTTGATGGATCCAATCTGCGCCGTTACTCGTCATTTTCTTACCATCAGGCTGGTTGATAGTTTTGCACTAAAATTTACCATCAGGAATAGAACCAAAGAGTTTTTCTGCCATGATCTGTCAAATTTGGGTATGAAAAAGATAGAGCATTTGGTGTGTCGTCTCCAAGCGCTGCTGGCGCCTGCAGATATGGACAATGCAGGTTGAGCTGTCCTTGTCTCTCTTGTCTGTCGCGAAGACGAGATCGAGATCTACTAACAAGAGCATTATACTCCGACGACATAGTTCAGGACGGCCTGTACATAATTGACTAGCCAATTTGGCGCGGCGACACGCCGTACCCGGTGTAATAAAAAAATGATGAATTCCATATTGAGAGGAAGTTAATTTAGATTGTTTCGAAACACTTGCCAAATTGAAATGTTTAATTTAAGTCCATAGTCAGAGGAAATGCATTGTGTGAGCATTTATTAAATTTCAGCTGCACATAATTAGAGGAAGAGCAATTGGATTTTCTCGAAATATCTACCAATTTGAAATATTCAAACATGTTTGTTTCAACTCTACAATAATTAGAGGAAGTGCACTTGGGTTGTCTCCAAATATGTACCAATGCAAAAAATTCAAACATGTTTGTCTTCTGCCATAAATTATATTTGTATCTTATTTTGCCATAAATACAACCACTCAATTTGGCGCGGTGGCACGCCGCACCCGTAGCAGTTCAAAATGTTGAAATTCATCGGAATTTGTCGTTTAGAGTCTGTCGAAATACTTAGTGAATGAAAATGTTCAAACATGCTTGTATCGCGCCATGAATTTTTTTAATTAGCATTATAATTAAAGAATACATGATATGAGCATTTAATAATTTTAACTTCATATTTACGTGAAGTTTCTTTCGATTGCAAATTGAAGTGGTCAAATATGTTTGCATTATGCCGTAAGTAGCTAGCATATATTTTTGTGAGCATGTTGATATATTTTAGAGTATCTTCAATATTTTTAGCAAACTGAAATGTTCGAATATGTTTCTATTTTTTAGTAATATTTGATTTAAGTCCGAAATGTGTGGTTAGAGTATCTT
Organism: Poa pratensis; assembly: GCA_947311845.1. Taxonomy (NCBI): domain Eukaryota; kingdom Viridiplantae; phylum Streptophyta; class Magnoliopsida; order Poales; family Poaceae; genus Poa; species Poa pratensis. The sequence goes on along the minus strand of CAMZMU010000085.1, from coordinate 125,913,939 downwards.
CAATATTTTTAGCAAACTGAAATGTTAAATTTAAGTCCATAGTTAGAGGAAGTGCATTAAGTCTAATACCACATAATGAGGGGAAATGCAGCTGTTTTTTGGCCAAATATTCACAATTTAAAATTTGTAAACATGTTTGGTGCACAATTATCGAATCGAAGTCCATATTTAGTCAAAGTCCATCTAGATTACAGACAAATATGTACCAATTTGAATTGTTCAATTTCAGTCCATATTTAGAAGAAGTGCATTATGTGGGCATCTAATAAATTTAAGTCCACATAATTGGAGGGAGTGTATTTACTTTTTATCCAAATGTTTACCAATTTATAATATATAAACATGTTTGTTTTTTTGCCATAAATAGTTAGCACTTTTTTTCCGAGCATTTCGACATTTTTTCCATATTTTTCGAGTATTTATAGGAATAAATCAATTTTCTGAGAAAAATTTCGGGAGAAAAAAATTCTGACCAGTGGGCCATTGCAACGTCATGCTGACGTCAGCAATGGCCACAGCGGCCATGGCGGCGGCGCGGCGAATCCGCGCGACCTGGGACGCACGCGGGCTGGCGAAGGGCGCAGCACCCCGCGGGTCATGTCTGGGTCTTGTGCTTGGTCTAGATCGCGGAATATTGTTTAGTTTCTTTTTGTACTCTATCTATCTCTCTTCAAATTACTCTGCATACATATATTAATTAACTTTGCAAGGTCAAAATCAGATGCAGCAGGGGTTGCGAACCGGATGGTACACAACTTGGTTTTGGAAAATATTTTTTTTAGATAAAGAGTTTATATTAATATCGTGGAGATACAATGTACACCCAGTTTCTGTAACAACACAATAATGAGAGCCATTACGCATGCACACAGCCGAAAGACAATAAGAAGAAGAAATAAAAAGAAAAGTCCCGATGCAGAGTTACAGTCCTTGCAACGGCCGCACAACCACCACCAAAATAACACCTGCTGTCTAATTCTTCAAAAGCAACGTCTTCAAGAAGAACAGTGCCAGGCACAACCAATTAAGACCAGACCTTGGGTTTTCACCCTGAAGATAGTCCTCGCTCTCAAAACAATGTCTCTGACAAGATCACCGTCAGACACAACCAATTAAGGTCAGACCTTGGATTTTCACCCTGAAAGGTAGGACTTTGGACTTCACGTATGTTGTCGCCCCCACTTACATGCCGCTGCTCCAAGTCATAACACACCAAGCCAATTCCTCATCGCCAGAAAGATTCGAACCACCATTGCCAGTCCTCAGATCTCGCCTTCCATGTCATTCTCCGCTAGCACCATGGAACGAGAAAGCGTTCTTCATGATATTAACAGCCACCAGAACATATGGCACCAAAAGTTGTAGAGCTGGTCATCTTCATAGAGTCTGATCAACTATATAGAAAAACATGTATGTTACCTAATCAGCCTGTGGGTGCGGCCAAAGAAGTTAGCTAAGACAACAAAGAATTGCGCAAAATTTTGCGGGCACCAATTTCTCCCAAGAACTTGGCGCACGACCACCCACATAAAGCCTGCCATCGAACAAGAAAAAAAAGATGTGAACAACATCCTCGTCGTTATCACACGGAGCACACTTGCCATTGGAAGGCCCCCCACTACAGGAAACACACGATACGCCGACGGCCGGAAGCCGTCGGCGTACGCACGTTTGCCGTCGGCGTACGCCTACGCCGACGGCGGCCGTCGGCGTATCGCCGTCGGCGTAGCAGCCCGTCGGCGTAGACCAATAGCCGTCGGCGACGCTGCAGTGGGACCCACAAAACGGCAACCGTCCGTCTCCGTCCACTCCACCATACGCCGACGGCACTGCCGTCGGCCTCTGCGTGGTACGTGGAGGCTTCTTGTGCGTCTGGGAGGAACTCTACGCTGACGGCAATGCCGTCGGCGTATCCTTGACCATTTGGTCCTTTTTAGGGCGACGTGGCAACATCCTGTACCCCGTGGAGGAGCCCTACGCCGACGCGGCGTAGCTGTGACCATATTTCCAGTTTTTGCTGATTGTTGCTGCTGGTTTCTAGCACATTTTAAATACAATTAAAATTGCACAAATTATAAAACATCACAGAAACATCACATAAAACATCACATAGATATCCAAATGACACAAACATGATTCGAATTTATACAAGCATTCATACAAACTCCAAATGGCACAAACATAGTTCGAATTCACACCTGGAACACTCGAACACATCCTAAATCTCGTGAGAGGTCGAGCCACCCATGTCTGATCGTCTGAGAATAGGAGACCGACCGTGTGGGCCAGTCGAACCACACACGGAATCCGGCGAGGCACGGGACGGTGTGGTCTCACGCGACGAACCCGGCGAGGCACCACCAGTGCCATGCTCCACGAGCGCGCGCGTCGAAGTCGGCGAGGCAGAAGCACGACCAAAGGGTGCAATCCTGGAGCATCCCGATCCCTACAAGTTTGAGTCCAAGTTAGCAACTTGGAAAGCACAGCATGGCGGTAACAACTTGTTTGGCAAATAACTTACCGGAGTCGCTGGCTTGTATGTGCGAGCGACCGACTCCCTCGTTGGACCGACGGGCGGGATCCCCGGCCTAGGTGGACGCGTAGGCAGCGCCTCCCGCTCTCCAGTGGCAAAAAACTTCTCGGTAGCCTACAAGATAGTTTAGATGTCAGGAGTTGTAGAAAAAGAAGGTTCAAACTAGAGGAAATGGGACTTGTCATATTTTGCAAATATAAAAGTTGAAACTTACAGCATCCTTCAACTCATTCCACTCCTCATACTCCTGGCTCCTCTGTAGCCACAAGCGATACTCTCTCTCATAGTCCGCGTAAGCGGCATCGAAGGCCGCCTTGAAATCAGCCTACAGTGTTAAAAGGGAACGAATCTCGTCAACTTAGCCACTTAGCTAGGAACGAATGTCAGAAAGAGAATGAAATTGAGAAAAACTTACATCGGGGCGAGCTCGGGAAGGCCGACGAGGCTGGACGGGAGGGTCGTCGGCGGTGAGGGTAGCCTTGACACACGAGAGGCCCAACTCAGGAGTACGCGTGAGTACCGCACTAAGACACATAGGACGGCCATGCTCCCAACCGTTCCCGGCAATGACCATCGCTCTCTCGTCGGTGGGATGCTCAAGAGGGTTGTCCACCTCCGGATTTATACCCATGAACGTGTCGACGTACAGCTTGAGGCCCTCCTGGGCATTGCCGAAGTAATTGGCCGGCGAGGGCTGAGGCTCAGAAAAATCAGGCTTCCTCTGCTTCATCTTCTCCCATGTTATCATGTCCGTAACGGGCTCCCCGAGATCGGCCTCCTGCAATGCCAAAGAAGTGTCATGCGTATCAAGGAGGAACATGAGGGGACATAAATGAAGGTTGTTTCATGTATATATATACCAGCTTTTCCTTGAAGCGATCATGGCTGCGGGCTCCCGCACAATGTGTCCCCCCGCTCCCGTGGTTTAACTTGTTCCGCTCGCTCAAGGCCTTGAACTCGGGGTCCAGCCCAACCCACCTCGACACCAACGCCTCCCACGCGTCATCCTTACCATAGGCCCATGCGGGCTTAAACTGAAAAAACAATACTCATGTGAGGAACGGATAATGCAATTGCAACTTAGCAGCAACATGTAATCTCATTAACAAACTACTTACTGCCATGTATTCATGTATGGTCATCTCAAGTGGGCTCTCCACAATATCATGCTTCACTGCCGTCTTGCCTAACGTCTCAGTACTGAAATGATTGACGGAGGTATGCTTTACATTGTAGAACTGCTGCCGTGTCAACTTCTTGCAAGCCCCCTCCAAAGTCTTGTCCGCGATGCCACGATGCTCAGGAAGTACCCTATAGAATTTCTTTAGTCATGCACAAAAAACAAATTGTGAGAGCATGGTGGGGGCATCAAGTATGAACAAAATTCAAAAAGTTCAACTTACCCAAAACTTGTTGATCACCACGTCAGAACATTTCCCGCCGCTCGCGTGATGGGCGGCCTGATAGTCTACCCAATGGGTGGCTAGCTTCTTTGCGCCGTTGGGGACGATACTGTACATGCCCGGCCAGAACTTCCTAATCAAAGATCCAATCAAGCAGTTAGGCACACGGGCTCCCACAGGATGTGTCCAGTTGCTGCACAATAATTAAACATTAGTACATGTCAAATTGTCCTGACCACAATGAAGTTACCATGTTCAAAATTAGTATATATATAGTCACTTACTCTTTCCCATTAGGCGTAATGAGGATCTTCTCCTCCTCGGTAGCAGGTTCCTTTGACTCATCAGGGACCTGGGATTCCCCTCGAATCTTTGGCTTCTTCGACGGCGCGGAGGGCCCCGCCCCAAGTCCGTGGAGGGGCCCGCCCCCACGTCCATGGAGGGGCCCGTCTCCTCCGAACCCTCGTCGACAGAAGCAGAGGGTATGTCCGAAGACATGTCGCCCCCACCTCGCCCTCGTCCTGCAGCTCGCCCTCGTCCTCCCTCACCTCGTGCTCGTCCTCCACCTCGCCCTCGTCCTGCACCTCGTCCCCTCGGAGGAAGTGGAGCATCGGCACCTCCCCCTCCTCCAGCATCTCCACCACTACTAGATATCCCAAAATAGCCGAGGGGCAAGTTACCGTCGGTCATTTAAGTTTACCGTCAGTTATACATATATCCGACGGTGGACCGTCGGTTATCTCCGTCGGTGAAGCTCGGTCGGCCATTACTTAAATAGCCGACGGTACCGTCGACCATTGTCTTAACCAACGGTACAAATCCGAGGGTGAGCCGTCGATTATTATTTGCTGGAGGGACGCCTGACGATGCTTATAACCGACTGTTAACCGTCGGTTATGTATTTACTAACGGGATTTTTATCCCGTCGGCATTTGCAATAATCGAGAGTGTATATATACCGTCAAAACTTATTATAGCTGAGAGGGCACCCGACCCTGTCAATTAGCATAATAAGTGACAGTCCAAATAATCCAACATTATTTCACACATATTCGGGCATTACTACTGATGAGTGGGCCAAAGACCATTGATTTGTATCACTGTCGAGGGCACCTTGTGAGCCATATCAATTAGAAGTAGTTCTTTAATCTATTTAAAGCTGAAACAAACACCATGCACAAATCTCTCAATCACAACGTTACTTAAGAACTGTGTGTACTTCAATACATTTGAAAGACATGACAAAATATAAATATATTTGACACAATCTGATAATGTATCACAAACCTAACAAGTATTGCATGGAACTCACATTACACCATGATGATTCATCGGAATAAAAAAAATGCATTGTTCTAAATATTTTGCAGAAGACAATTGGTCCAAAAATATCAAACAAAATTTCCAGCTTGAGTAGTTCACTTGGTTGAATAACTTGCAGTCTTGTGTACTATCATGCTCGTAAAAAATGCATTAAACTCATCATCGCGACTTGGTGCAGCATTGCTTCTCATTCCCTACAATAATACCAAACTAGCTGTAAGAAAGATGAAAACAAGAACTATAAGGAAAACAAACCAAAACGATCTGAACAAGATGGCAAGTAAGTCCACAAATCACACAATTATATAAACCAAATATATTGTTGTAACCAAGAGAAAAAATAGAAGTACTGCTACCAATTGACTAAATATAAACGGACGGGGCTTGCCTGTGCCTTCCTTGTGCGCCCATCCGTGCGACGGTGCCGTTAATTAATCATCCCACGGCCTATGTGATTTTGCTCCCCGTGTCTCTTTTCTGGTTTAAAGAAAACACAAACTAATGATTTATTTCCTTCTCCTTAATACACGCACCACGGAGAAACTGCAGAAAAAGTCCCCGCTAATCTCACTGCTTCGGACGCCAAACCTGTAAGTCTTCGTCCTCCTCGGCCATGGCCGTGTCGACGGCATCGTACACTCTTCCGGCCAACTCCACGCCACAACGGTGGAGCCACTAGAGCACCATCCACGATCCTTGCAGCCGGCTCCCTCCATCTCAAGCGTAGTAACCCGCACGCGCCATGGTGATCTGGCCTCCGAAGTAACTCCATGCGTTCACGCATTCAGGGCTGCCATCCTGGTGCCGCACTGCCGCCACCTTCGAACACGAGCCGCCGGCCCGAGGCTCCGAGCAGCTTCCCTGTCTCACGCAGCCTCGCCGGCCACGACTATCAGCCTCGGCGCAACGATGCCATGCCCAGCTGCCAACGTCGCTACCCATCCGGTTTTCTTTCTTCGGCGCACTGCCGCTATCGCTTCACCAGAGGTCCGGTGTGCGGTGTCTCAAAGCGTTCTACAGAGTTGAAACACAACAATCGGCACGGCTCAAGCAGGCAAAAGCACAGGAATCTAATTTGTCACTAACGCAAACAGAGGAGGCGCAAGCGATTTAGAGTTGGAACACAGCAATCAGAACAGCTAGTCCAGGCCAAAGCTCAGGCATATTCTTGATTCTTAAGTCGGGTCCGGGTCGCCATGGTCCCACGAAGCCTCGTCGCCTATCCTCACGCGTGAGTTCTGATTCGCAAGGGGACGTTGTAGATGAGTACGGCCGGGCGGCGGAGGAACAGAGCTGCGGTCGCGCTCGTCCAATTCAAGGCTCCATAGCTGTGACCCTGAGGCGGCGGAGTGACGAGATCCGTCGCCGGGCGGCTCAGCTTCCGCTGCTCCGAGAGGTGATGATTACCGAGAACTGGTTCAAGTTCCGACTGGGGATGAATACGGCAGGGGAAACCTGATACATACGGGCTATAATTTTGTTTCTTTGTTTTTGAAAGAAAAAGCCCAGTTGAGCGGGTGCGGGAGGCAAAGGTGCAGAGCCGTTCGATGTGCAGGTCGCACAGATGGTCGCACGAGCCGGGCACAGGCAAGTCCCGTCCATATAAACCAAATACAATTTAAGCATTGGATTGTACCACAGTTGAAAAGTATTCTGTAAGCATAGAAACTGGCCATAATAGGTGAATAGTTGCACATGAAATTTGAGTTTCAGCATTCAAGTTGCAGATATACGTTTGGTTTGAGCATCAGAAATTAAATAATAATTGCAGTAAAAAGTGTGTACATACAAGCAACTGCATCAATCAACAATTCTATATTTAGCCTAACTAGACATAAGTCATTTACTGTACTGTTTAACTTTTATCTGAATCAAGAGATAGAGATGAAAAAGGCATCTATTAATTACGAATGACTTCTACATCTGATGTGAACCAAAGAGAACTTATTAGTATATGATAAAGTTACAACTATAGATTAGTTCACGAAATAAGTATATCCATTGCTGCACCAAAAGAATAGCAATCAGGAAAAAGTTATGTGCTACAGCCACAACATACAAGGAAAAATACTTCGACAGAAAAAGGGGATGACCAGAGAGATAGAGGGGACCTTGGCTTCACGCTATGATGACTGCATGTCGTTTGATCCTTAATTGCAGAGGAACTCTGGGCCACTGTATTCGCAGATAGCAAATAAACAATACCGATGATTTATAACTGGATGATCAGGAGATTGCCGAAGTCTCCCAGGCTATGACATGACAGACCCCATACCTTGCCCTTGCTGCTCGACAGAAATAGCACAATATATCATGGACCTCACAATACAGATACAACCAGTATGTTAAATTTCAATTGCATTGGCCCCTGTTTGTAGTCTTGTACCTTCAATTGCAGATAAACGGAGAACATTTGCGCCATCTTCCACTTCCTGATAGAGATCAGCACCAACGTCCAGAAGGTACTTGGGCCGGACATACATGCCCAACTTCTTGCCTATACCGCGCCTGTACACACCACAGATAATTTACTGATTCGAAGAAAAAGATGGAGGAGGATGGACGGAGAGATTTATTACATGGGGAAATATCCAAAGTGTTGACGTCCAGCTTAACGACGTCCACGAGGTACCAGCAGGTGGCGAGTTTGTCGAGGACGCGGACGGAACCATCGCCACGGCAGCTAGTGGCGGCGACCGCGCCTCCCGTTTGTGTCCAGGCTCCTTCGATCTCTGCACCAACGTCCAGAAGGAACGAACAAAAATGGAACTTTTTTCAACAACGTACGGTGGAGAGATGAGTGAGGATTTTGATTGCCATTGAGGCGGCGGAAGGTGTAGCGTGAGATCTGCACGCTTTCGCTCCTCCTCCAGCGGCGGCGGCTGCCTAGGGTTTCTCTCCTCTAACTCTATTGGAAAGGGAGGGGAGGGGAGGGGAGGGAGTGAAGGGAGGAGAAGGTTGTGAAAACGGAGAAAATCAGGGAAATACGGAAGTTACGGAACTAAAACGTGGGCGTCGTGTGGCAACAGCGCGCGGGAATATTTGGCGATCGCGCCAAGAATTTAATCGCACAAAAGGAAAACTACCCAGTATAATATGCTTTGTTACGATAAATAATCGCATTTCTAGATAAGATAAATAATCAAAGAATAAGCATAGCTTTGTTCACGATAGTACTGCATCTACTGGAATAGCTCAAATATAAATGCAAGTAACTCCATGGACATATGTGACGGGAGTTTAAAATCTCTCGGCGGGAAAATAACCAAACAAGCTCAAATCTTAGCCTGAGGAATCAAAAGGGATATCCAACATGGATGATTGGTCATAATCCCGAACACCCCCCTTCATTAGCCCCATCGACCATGCATCGAATAAAATAATGGAGGGCTATCTTAACTGTCGGCCATTATTATTCACCCTCGGATATTGTCACATGTGACCGACGGTTAATCTTTCACCGTCGGTAGTTTAAGAATATAGACGAGAGTTGTTGTTTCACCGTCGGCTATGTTACGAAATACCCGACCGTGGTAAATGTACCGTCGGATATTACTACGAACCGTAGGCTTTTAAACGTTAATACCTGAGCGATGTTTCATCCCCGTCAGTTATCTGAAAACCCGTCAGGTATACTAGATAATATCCGAGCGCTCGACTTAAACCGTCGGTCATCCACAGCACCGTCGGTCATTAGTATAATAGCCGACCGTCCGTCGGTTATTAGAATTCACCGTCGGAAATAAGGGGATTTCTAGTAGTGCACCCTCACCTGCATTGAGAAAGGGTGAACAATTAATCATAAAGACATGATCCTATTAAGAATTGCATCACCTCTACTCTCACCACTGTCAGACAGGTAACGCGGGTTCAGAATAAGTTATCTTCCACTTTTAGTAACTTTCTTCTAGCGCATATTCTTTAGCAAGGAGGCCGATGATTCCTTGTCTTGGCTCATCTTGGTCAATCAGCTGCATTGAGAAAGGGTAAACTTTTAAGCATAAAAGACATGATCCAATTAAGAAGCATGAAGACGTAATGCAATTAATAAGACGTACATGCTTTTAGGAAGACAATGCCCTTCAGGCAACATGTTACCAGTTGTTTGCAGATGCGCTTCAAAGCTTGAACGGGTGTTGCCATACTGGAGCTTGGTGGCTAGTGCTTGCGAGATGGCATCGAGCTGAGAAATTTTTGCACCCTCGTACAGAGGCCTCTGAGACGAGGCCAGCATATCAAAGAAGGCCCTCGCGGTTGGCTCCGGGTCCTCTGGTTCACGTGGTTCCTCCGGTTCACACGGTTCCTCCGGTTCTGAAGATTCCTCCGGTTCCTCCTGTGATCACTAGTAGGAAAACCCCTACAGCCGCCAGCCTACCACTGGCGAACACAGATTCGTGTTCGCCAGTGTTAATACCGCTGGCGGTCCAGGAACGCTGGTCGCCAGCGCTTCCTCAACTACCGCTGGCGGCCAAGGAGCGGAGATGGCCAGCGCTACGAGCGGGCGGGCGGGGGGGGGGGGGGGGGGAGGGGGGAGCAGGCCAGACTAGCGCTGGCCACCTCAAATCTGTGTTCGCCAGCGGTGCGCGCTCAGCTCTGGCGATCCCTGAATTCGCCAGCAGTACCTGGCCTAGCGCTGGCGAAACAGTTCTGGTTTCCCGCCCCCGCTAGAGGTGTTTCGCGCGCAGAACCGCCAAAAAGCGCGCGCGCTGGCGCCACGTTTCCCGCCCCCCGCGCTATAAGTACCCCGCGTCGTTCGCGCTCACACCACGCGTCTCGCTCGCGCTCACACACCGCACCTCGCAGTCCCGCGCCTCGCAGTCCGCGCCACCGCTAGCTCTCGCAGTCCGCGCCACCGCACCTCGCAGTCCACGCCACCGCCGCCGCCGCCGCCATGCCTCCGCGCCGAAGCATCTCCGCCTACCGCGGCGTCCGCCAGCGCCCCAACGGCACCTTCTACGCGGAGATTCGCTCCGGCGATACGCGCGTCCTGCTCGGGACGTACGCGACCGCGGTGGCGGCCGCGCGCGCCTACGACGCGGCGGCGTGGAGGCTCGGCCGCTCGCGCCGCACGCTCAACTTCCAGGACTGCCGCAACGCCCAAGAGGCGGCGAACATGGCGCCGCGCCGCGTCTCGTCACCGCCCAGGACCGCGCCGCCCTCCGTCTTCGCGCGACGGTCGACCTCGTCGAAGAGCGCGACCGCCTCGCCGTGCAGAAGTGTACCGGGACCACCCGGAGGAGATGGACGCGGAGCTCGAGCTCTGGAACACCAGGGCGGCGGAGCGGGCCGAGCGGCGGGGCCGAGCGCCGCGACGACCGGCAGGAGAGGCGGGCGAAGAGGTTGCTGGCGGAGCAGGAGCTGGCGCGCGGCCGCGCCTGATGGCCCGTCGGCCACGAGATGTGGCGCGCGCTGCAGGACGACGTCTCCGACGACACCAACTCGGACTCGGACTTCTACTCCGTCCCCGACACCGACGAGGAGTTGTAGATTTAGGTTTAGCTAGTTTTAATTAATCGAGTTATCGCGAGTGCCGAAATCGATCGAGTTTAGTTCGTGTCTCGCAATCGAGTTTAGGTTAATGTAATCGAGTAATGCAATCGGGTTAATTAATCGAGTTTCCGATTTTCAGTCTATTTATATTTAATTGCATTAATTGTTTGATCTTCTTTTGTTGCAAACAAATGCGTGCAAATCGAGGTTTTCTGTGGACGGAAACGAGAGAAAACGGTGAACCAGGGCGATACCCGTAACGTGTCCCGGCAACGCCCGACACGTCGGAATTGTGAGAACTGGGTGATTCTGTGGGCGGAAACACGTAAACGGCTAACCGGGACGACCCCGACGTAACGTGACAGTTGGTACGTCGGGAACTGTGAGAACTGGGCGATTCTATGGACGGAAACACGTAAACGGTCAACCGGGACGATAACCGACGTAACGTCTCCCATCAACGCCCAACACGACGGGAACTGTGAGAACTGGCCGATTCTGTGGCGGAAACGCGTAAACGGCTAACCGGGACGATACCCGACGTAACGTGTCCGTAAACAGTCGGTTCGTCGGGAACTGTGAGAACTAGCAGAAAACATGGACGTCGGGAATGAAAGACGTACGAAAACGAGTTACCCGACGTAACGTGTCCCGTCAACGCCCATCACGTCGGGAACTGTGAGAACTGGGCGATTCTATAGACGGAAACACGTAAACGGTTAACCGAGATGATACCCGACGTAACGTGTCCCGTCAACGCCCAGCACGACGGGAACTATGAGAACTGGGCGATTCTATGGACGGAAACACGTAAACGGTCAACCGGGACGATAACCGACGTAACGTCTCCCATCACGCCCAGCACGACGGGAACTGTGAGAACTGGCCGATTCTGTGGACAGAAACGCGTAAACGGCTAACCGGGACGATACCCGACATAACGGTCCCGTCAAACGCCCAGCACGATGGGAGCTGTGAGGACTGGGCGATTTCTGTGGACGGACACGCGTAAACGGTTAACGCGTAATTGTTTGTGAAACTTTTGTCGAAATTGAAGTTTATCATTTCACATAGCAACTAGTACACATAAAAAGACTTTATGCAAGAGGATATATCTTTTTGAACACTATTATTTTTTTCTACGAAAAAACTGTCGATCGACAGCCCAACACATGACTATTCACAACGAAAGAGATCAAATATAAAACAGTGTTTGCGTTGCAGAATAATTCAAAGTAGGAAACATTATTTTCCTCACTTTACAAAAGCAACATTGATCAAATTATTATGCAAAAAGTATCACGCTTACATCTTTATTTAATATCCGGTTACAGCTGGAGTCCATGCCATTTTTATTTAACTAACTTCTGCTCTGCCTCGTCCTAAGCAGCGGGGTGCATCACGGGGAGCGCCCTTACCCAAAGAGTAGGAACCATCACAGGGTCAAAACTCACATGATAAGGATTCCTTTGCAATACCTGCCATGTATTAGTATACACCGTATCCAACAAATACATGTAGCGACGGACGTGCTCATCCTCCGCCCTTATACGGCGACGTACGACATCCTGGGGGCCGGCTCCCTCTGGAAACTCCCTGGCCCACGCGACCTCCACCAAAGAAGATTCCGGGTCGACGACGTCGCCCGACTTTCTCACCAAGCTACGTGTTTCCGGAAGATAACACCTCCCAGTGCCAGCCCGGCGGGCCCATTCCCGCACAGGGCCGTTATTGTCCAACAGGTGCCCGGCCGTGGCCATCGCCGACGTATAGCCAGATCTGAAAAAAAAGAGTGGGAAATTTGATCAAACACCTAAGGTGCATGCAACCTACGTAGGGGATCGGAGGGGATCAGGGAGAGAGGGTAGCGTACATTGTCATGGGGACGGACTAGGGGAGGTCCACGGAGGTGTGGAGGGGCGCCGGCGGAGGCCACGGGCGTGGAGAGGTCGTCGAGCATCGCAGACAAGGCGCGGCGGCGCAGTGGTGGCACGGATCGAAGTAGGGATGGATCTGGTCTACCCTGGCCTCTTATATAGGAAAAAAACCCTAGCTTTTACCGCTGGCGAACTCGAATGTCGTGTTCGCCAGCGGTAGAATGCGCATCTGCTTACAGGCGCGCGGGCCCACGCCCTCTCTCTCCCCCACGATTCTATCCTCTCCCCGATTCAAACCCGCCCCCGATTCAAACCTCCGCCGCGCCGCCGCCGTCCCACGCCGCCGGCGACCTCCCCCGCCCAACCTTGCGCGCCCCCCCCAACTCCTCGCCGGCGACCTCCCCTGCGCGCCGCCCCAACTCCTCGCCGGCGACCTCCCTTGCGACCACGGGCGTGGCGCTCGGCCTCGAGCCGCGCCTCCCCTCCCTCCGGACGACCTCCCTTCCCGTCCTCCCCCTCGAGGTGCTTCGCTCTCCCCTCCTCCCTCCCCTACCCCCCCTGCCCGGGTACACGGCCCCTCCCCTGCCTCTGATCCCCTCGCCGGCTCGCGATGTGTTCGACGAAATGCTGCAGCTAGGTTAGTTACGCTGTTAGGTTAGTTGTTGCTGCCAGTGCTAGGTTAGTTTCTAGGTTAGTTGCTAGGTTAGTGTTAGGTTAGTACATGAAAATTTTGGAGATGAACAATTTGCTAAGTGTTAAATATATATCGTCACTGTTTAAACATACCTTTAAAACTGACTTGAATTAAGGTGTTAGAAGTTTTGGAAAAAATATTTTGAGCTTTATCATGAAGTAATAACATAGTGCAAGAGATCCATGAAGGTACATTGTAAATAGGATCAAGATTTCATAATTTCGTAAGCCTCCAAAGTTGGTACTTTTTAACTGTCATGAAGATGCATTTTTTGTCAGTGGTTTGTGTTATGTGCTACCATGTGTTATGTGCTACAACGACCATCGTGTCGTGGTTGTTTGTGATCCGACCATCGTGTCGTGGAGATGTCGGC